>CAJPEX010001359.1:4508-60084 GCA_905338405.1 Notodromas monacha | reverse complement strand
AAACCTTCATGCCAGATTCCTATCTCACTGATGCATAAGCTTTTGGTGCAAACAGTGACTTCAAAAGCCTTGTTCCTAAATTTAGATGAATGAATTTATTTCTGCAACAACTGAGTTTTTCCTTCATCACTTTCTTCGAACTACAGTACTGTATTTAAAAAGTTTTCGCTGATGGAAATTGGGATATTAAAAGTTTGCCTGTACAAACAGATGCATCTCTTATACCGATTCACTCACGAGTAGATGGGATTCCTCGCGAGAAACTTGTTGGAAATAGTTCTTTGACTAATCGTAAAAAGAAAGTAATTACCCGAATGAATGTTTAATGGCATGGACTTGCATGGCAGAGGTAGGTCTTGGGCATTTATTGTTCAAGGAATTCCGTACAGAGGAATTTCCTTCGTGTTCGCAACTCGGCATTCTTCTGTCTTAATTGACGAAAAATCTGAGAAATCGTGACCATTCCGAATCACCGGAATGTTTTCCATACGGTAGAGCACTTCCATAGTCCTCGTCATGAACGAAACAATGTTGAGTTTGGTCCTTCGATCCGAGGTTCACGGTATGTGACCAGAAAAGCCACCAGACGAAACGCAGCTGGGATAAAAGTAGCCATGGCTAATTGTTCTCCTTTAATTTGTGAAAATTGTTTTTATTTAAACATTAATATATCCGGGTTTGTGTGGGGGAACTTTCACGTGGTGGAACTTTCAGTTTAAAATTCGTATCGCTAAGTTACGTACGTTATCGTCTTCATTATTTTTTTGCTTCGGTGTTTTTAAACTTCAAAAGTTCAATCATCTATCTTTGTGTCTTGGTAAAGTTGAAGAGAAGGTAACAAGTTGGTATCGTAATTTTTTCGTTTATACGCCCCGAGGTTGCACATTCTCTGCAGAAAATTATCCTGAAAAAAGCATGTGCTACCGATTTAGAAAAGTTCTCTGAAAAACTCGAATGTGGGATATCTAATATACTTGCCAGAAAAATCTCAGAACTCCAGTTTTTGATGATTTTCTTGCCCAGACAACATAACAGTCACAATTATTCTACTTATTCTCAAGACTAAGTGGAATAAAACAACTGAAATTCTGCTATTAGCTGATTGTACGCCTCTCGCCCAAAAAATTTTAAACATTAATTGTGCGGGGTTTTGATCACCGACGCAGAAGTTTACTGCATTTTTGTGCAGTAGAACCTCTTCGAAGTCAAATATTAAGGGAGAAGATAAAAAAAAATATCGATTTGCCTAGGAAACAAGCATTTTTGTTGGAGAGAAAAAAGAAGGAAATAGTAATTTAAGGTACTCTGAACTTTGAATTGCTTCTTGAATGAATTTACAGGATGCTGAAATTGAGGGACAGGGTTCATTTGCCCGAATAGTCTCTCACTTCCTTTCAGAAGACATCAAGTTACATTTTGATCGTTTTTTTCTTTCCTTTGTCGATAAAATAATAGCCAAAAGAACTCGGGAAAATTCGAGAAAAGAAGGTGTTTGAGGGTTAACTGCTCCGAGTTCTAAAGGTTTTTAATGCATTGTTCTCAAGGGAATTCAAACCAGGACTCCAGAAAAATTCGACATGGGGGATGCGTTCGACTTGTGGAGGTTCTAGTTGTCGAAGTTCAACTATTTAATTTTGAAGAATTATTCGTCGAAGAAATCATCATTTTTGTATATATATGTGTGTGTGTGTGTTCATGCCGCATTGCCCAAATGATTTGCGGCCCATCCAATAGTAAGTATCCCGTATGAAATTATTGCTAAAAACCTGGGTGCGGCCCTTCAGTTACATGAATATTGTGCGTGCGTATAACTTCGCCTATATTCCATGTGGAAAATTGAAAAGCGGAGAAAACAAAATTTGAAAAAAAAATGGAGCCTCAGGGAAGTTGAACCACTCCTCCCGGCTTCGTTTGCCCGTTCACTCATGCGTCTTCCTAGAAATACCCAGCAGCAGCCGCAGTAGGGAAATGAGGAGTCCAGGCGATTGAGGGTCTAGGGAAGTATGACGAACGATTTTTCTTTTCAACGACACCCACGCGACGGGCGTGTAACACACATACACTCCTCGTATTCCCTACCGGAAGTTTGTTCAAGAACACCCTGGTCTTGTACGTGTGCTTCCAAGGTGACAGAGGGGGGCTGAAGTAGAAGGAAAATGAGAAGAAGAAGAAGAAGAAAGTCGTCATACACTCCTCGTATTCCCTACCGGAAGTTTGTTCAAGAACACCCTGGTCTTGTACGTGTGCTTCCAAGGTGACAGAGGGGGGCTGAAGTAGAAGGAAAATGAGAAGAAGAAGAAGAAGAAAGTCGACGGGAAAGATATGCCTGAACGTCAAAAGCTTTTTTTTTTAAATCATCATCGTGCATTGGGGCGTTGAAACGATGCGAGGTTTAGTTCGTCGTCGTATAGTTATCATGTTTTGGTGCTGGGGTGGGTTTTTATGATGAGTTCGGAGTTTACATACCGAGAGGGAACGAATTAGCTGAGTCATGTAATATTCAACTTGATTTTTTTCTCTCCTTTTTCGTCATGACCTGCGTTCTTGCATGCAATGGAAGGAGAACTAATTATTCAGTGGGTGGTCGCCGTATAGTCACAAAGACCTTTTTCATATTCTGGAAACGCTCCTGAAATTTTCAAAATTTTTTATGCGAGGGTTAGTTTTTCTGGTCGTCGCCTACCTTCGTATGATTCGGAAGTTCGCCTTTTGTAAGAATTCCTTCTCGAATTATTTAGAGCCTTATTAATGTCTATTCATGGATTTTATTGCAGTTTTAAAGCTGTCCTTTCATTATCAACGTCGATTCCATGAAGTATTCTCATGAAGAAGAATACAATACAGTACTATACTTCTAAGGATTATCCGCGAAGATGAAGCGTCACGGAATATCGTTTATCGAATATCGTAAAAATCCGAATCTGAAATAAATATTCAATTGGAACCATACGTGAAATCAAAATCAATGCTCGGAAGAACTTTGTGAACATTTTTTAAAAATTTCCTTCAATTTTTTCAAATGTTTTTGTACGAGAAGTCCGTGAAAAGCAGTTCTTTGCTACGCATCGGATCATTTACGTGAGGATTTCGAATAGTTTCTCAGTTTTCGGCTTCGTATCATTTTTTTATATATTTGGATAATGTTGATATACTGTAGTTGCATTCAATAATATCAATTATATTATGACTTGTGGTGATATATTCATTTTTCCATCGAGAAACTGGGTATTTTTCACTTCATAAATCTTTTGCTTGCAAGATTACGAGGAGGCAGTTTCGTCGGTATTCCGGAGAATATTCGAGTGAGATTTCAAGGTATGGAATGTTTTTTTTCACGTGTGGCTTTTGAAACAGTTGACCAAATGATTTTACTTTGATTCTCGATTACTCTGGTGTCTATTATCAAGTGAAATTGTACAATATTTCCCGTCGCAAACGACATTTTGTGATTCGGTTTCTCTTCTGCGGAAGATGTCATATCAAGTGCAGTTCGCAGGGTTGTTCCGAAGTTTTCGATTATTTACTTCGTCGTTCAGTAAAAAATAATCATCCGAAAGAGCATTGAGAAAAAATATCGTACTCCCAAAAATAGCAAGGCTATATTCCCTTCATCAGACCCGACGGAGCACTAATGTACTTATACATAATTCAAAAGCGAAAAATAACCAAATGGTAAGCGTGATTACATAAATTGCAATTGGCCTCTACAAAATGAAGAAGTACGTCTGTATTCCAGGTCAGGGTCAAGTGAGCTCCAAGCCCAAATACTGCGCATTAGGACGTCTGAGGGCCACCCAACTGAGCGCTAACCAAATGGGCGTCAGCTGAATGAGGAGCTTACAGTCGTAATTTATTGCACTGTGTGCAGTTCATGTCGCCATTTATGTCGAAAAAGCAGTACCGCATAGCAAAAAATAACATTACCGATTTTTTTTTAGCTCGTCGATGCTGGAAATCGTGCTATAGCAGAATTGTATGTTGTTTGTGACGTCTTTTGGCGTTGAAAACATATAAATGCCGAAGAAATCTTGTTGTTTTCACCCAAAAATGTAAAAAGTTTATTCATGTGTGAATTTATATTTTTCATTAATCAAGCAAAGCCTACTTTTTCTCAAGGCAGAAAATCCAGCACGCTCAATTGAGATGCGCAGTTTATTCTTGATACATGCAATGATGATGAATTTGGCACTGCGATTTTTCGTACATATGTGTTTTCATTTTCCTGACGACCTTTCTTCGGTGGGTTAGTGTGGAAGATTTTATACGTGAAAGCATCCAGTTTGAGCACTTGCTTCGAAAGCGAGTTTCCTCGATAAGGGAACCTCGTGGTTTAACGAAGTCATTAGAAAAGTCTGTGAGGATATTCTCGGTTCGAAGTGAGCTCAAAAGCCGTGACGTAGTTATGAAAACCGTGTGTTATTCTCCCCCTCTATCGACGATGTCGGGGGTGCAACGAGCCAGGGGACAACCTGAGTCGACCCGAGGTCTCAACTTTCCAGAGACACGAGATCTTCGAGAAAAAAATAAATGACGACGATGAAAGAACTGGCTGCCTGGCAAGAAAGGAAGTAAATGACTGCGATGAGGAGAGAAACGAGGAAGAATTACAAAAAAAGAGAGAGAGAAGGAATACATGAGTAGGAATTTATTATTAGCTCGTTCCAGAAAACCGCAGGTATTTTTATTTTTATTCTTTTTGAAATCAAGAGCAGGAAAAGAGACGCTTCGTTTTGTTCCTCCGCGCGACGAAACCAGCGACTTTCTTTTTCTGGCGAATTTCCAAAAAAATCTTTTTCCACCTGGTTTTCCAGTAATTTTTCTTTTTCTACAATTCACGAGGGTTTTCGGTTTGTTTGAGTTATGTGTTCATGCGCGGTTTTGATTTCACATGTCGGGGATTCCTGTGGTTAAGAACAAAAAGTCTGGTCAAAGCGACTTGTGAGAATGTTGACGACAATTTTAACTAATGGAACCTTTTATGAATATTATGCTGACTTTGTTGGTTGCATATAAGAAAACCTTCTTTCTTTAGATACCGAAAAACGTAGAATATGCTCTCCGCATATTTTGTTTGCACGGAATTCGTGTGAACAGGATAAATATTTTCCGGAGGAATGCGCGCTCTCCTGGATGGACGTTGAAATGTATCATGAAAAAAAAAAGAGGATGCATATCTGACCTGCAAATTTTAACATATGGAATTGTTTTGTATTTTTCAGGTGAACTCAATCATGGGGATCCTCAACTCGGTATACGGGCTGATTGCGGGTCCAGAAAACATGTTCTTCTTCATATTGACCGGATCTTCTTGGCATACTAGTGAAGGTGACGAAAACCTTGTGGTTATTTTCAAGCATTTTTTATCGATTTTTTGTTGTTGCTGACATTTTTTTATTGACCTTTGAGTTAAATGTTGTCATCGAGGATTAAATTTTTTCTTTGTTCTCGGCAGTTGGGTCGATGTAATGAACCTTTTTCCTGCTAATTTATTTACGTGCAATTAAATTTTTTTATTGTGCATTCGGGAAGCCATTGCAGTATATTTTTAGTTCAATGTTGATGTGTAGCAAAACTTTACGCAGAAACGCATCACACTTCGTTGTGGATTTTTTCAAGAAATACATTTAAAGGAATAGCTCAAACGAGGATGCATTAAAAAACCTTTGAATCAGTGTTCCAAATTTTAAACTTTCCACTGGAATTCAGTCACCTGCTTTCTTTTCTGTCACCATGCATTTGCGAACAAGTGGAATCTGGGAATGAGTGGAATATCGGAATTTCGTTGACTTCCCTATAGTGACATCTATAATTCACTCTGCAGTAATTTTCCGAAGTTTTAATCATTCAAGGAAAATTGAATAAACAAGGAATGTCTCCATTTACTCCATGAATTTGGACACTCCATGCAAGGCGCCCAAAGTTGAACCAATGCAAATCTCACATGATGAAAAATTTTTCTTCCAGTTTATGCAGCTGAAGCTTATGAAAAATACTGTTTTTCCTCTGGAGAAAGTGGATCCAATTAAAAAGGGGACACGGAATCGCCCAGAAATTAAATTAAATTAATTCTTGACTGCTAGTGACATCTAACCTTGTGGCGATAATTCGATAATGCGCAGGACACAGCAGACATGAGGACCGAAAGAAATAATCATTTCTTTACTGTATTTGAGATTTTTACTCCGCAGCAACGTTTTGGGCATCATGTACGAGTTTTGTTCATTTGAGCTTATGAAAAGCAGCCCAGCAGATACAAGTTTTGTTTTCATCTGAGTTTTTTGTAATGGAGCACGCTTTTCTTTTTTGGTTTTAAAAAACACGTCGCTTTTCGCAGCTCGTTTACTGTTGTCGAGCGTCAATAAACTTCGGTTCTTAAATTATTGGAAGCCTCTGTTCACGAGCAGCTGCGGATGTTGGCTCAGGGGGGAAAAATACATTCCGTAGTTTTTACGAGGTAACTCAATATTTCAAGTCTGATGTTACGTATGGGGGAACAGCTGCTCGTGTGAAATGTTGCATGTATCAGTAAAAGATTCATAATATCCAAACCCCGACATTATTCGGTGAATTTAATTACGAGGGTGGAGTCCCGGCCGGGAGATGAAGTCAACCTTTGTTGTTGATACGCTGGAGCGGGGTCTTCAAATATTCTGGCTGCTTTGTTCGTGGAGTTCTTTTGTTTGAATCCTGTTTTTGTTGTTGTTCTCTTTTTTTTTCATGTGCATGACTGAGAACAGTCTTGACTCTCGTGACCTGGTTTGCGTTGGCGGCCAACCTGGTGTTCTTGCTCATTTGCTGCCTCATGATCCACGGCGTGCGACTGGTGAGTCTCCTGTGAATTGAAGGCAAGGGTTTATTTGACTGATTCGTCTTTCACTTTCTTTCGAAAAGCATCAAGTAACATATTAATTGCTTTTCTCTTTCCTGTGTCGATAAAATGATAGACTAAAGGCCTCCGGAAAATTCGAGTTATGAAAGTTTCAGGAGGAAAGCTTTCGAGTTACAGATGGTTTTAATGCATTTTTTTTAAAGAACTTGCAAATATACGACATTCGGAGGTATTCAACTTGGGGAGGTTTGATTTATTGAAGGTCAACTGTAATTGTGTCTAGTTATCGTTATTACGATGTCCGACGTGGAAGACTTCGATATTTTTGTTGTCGTGTGGGTACAGGTTGACTCTCCAAAATGAAACTCGAGGGACCAGAAATAATTTCCTTGTAGAGAGAATTCCGTTGTGAAGAACCCCTGTAACATGGAGAGTTGACCCTGTGGGACCAAAAAAATTTTTTTTTTCAACTTTGCAGAGAAAATTATTTGCAGACAAGATCGTTATAGAGAGAGTCTCTATGACAATTCACATTAGGATCGTTTGATACATTTAGTTTAGGTCAGGCATGTTGAGGTTTGGTGAGACCGTGTTTGACAGGTGGGTGATCGGAGCGACACCTGCACGAAAAAATTTAGAGAACAAGCCGCCACTGGGTTGCGTCATCTTCCCATCAGATAATGCAAATTTTATTCCAAACTTGACTCCGAAGCGCAACTTGACCCTGTTTTTTTCGTAATCTAAAGGGTACGCCGAGAAAAGGATTGTTTTGTGGGAAATTCTTGCCTCTTTTATTTTCGAATGATCGATATCGGTAGCACGATTAGTTCGAAAAATGCTAGAAATAAGAAAATAAAATTTTCTCACTTTCTTGAATCTTGAAAAAATCCGGAAACCAGCCAAGCATCGAAGATGTTCAAAGGTTTTTCCAAAAACTGTTCGATGACGTTTTTCATGAAACGAAGGACAAAAAGAAAAAAAAAGGTGATGATTCTGGAGTTGCTATACCTTTTTTTCTGCTTTTCTGGTTCCATTCGCATTTGGTAGGAAACAGAAATTAGTTTTTTCTAACTTTATTTAAAAAAAACTTTATGTTGTACGTGTTTACTCGAGTACCACGCGCACCTTTTTTCTCAAATTTCAGAAGAAAAAAAGGGGTGCGCGTCATAAGCAGGGACAAATTTTCCAAGAAGTTTTTGGAAGTTATGTGTGCATTATACTTGATTATCATGGAGAAATTTGGAACAAATGTAATAAGAAAACTTTTTTGTACTGAAACATTTTCAAAATTGATCAGATTTTTGTTCAGTTCATGTCTAAAGTCAATTTTTTGTTTTTATTTTTGAAATTTTGTGGTTTCAGAATGACCAAAAATAGGGGTGCTTACTCGGGGATAAGATTTTAGCAAAATTTCCAACTGAAAAACCTGTGTGCGCGCCTTAATCCAGGGCGCGTGGTACTCAAGTAAATACGGTGTTTTCTTTAGTCCTTGGTCTAATCAATCTATACGGTACATTAGCATTTTCTAAAATAATGCATATCCCACCCTTCAAAAATTGTTTCGCGGAGACTCATGTATTGCTACCCTCGAAGTGCAGTAATTGCATCATTTCGAGCACCTTTTTCAAATGAAGGTTTACCCGTTGTTCGTGATCCTGTTGCGTCAAGAGCCCGCTGTAACTTAGAACCCACGTTGGATAGTACTGAGGTGCAGTACTGAATGCATTCTCTTGTCTCTCTCTCTGCAACAGGAGAAGCGTTGTCTGCTGCTGCCATGGATCGTGTGGTCGTGTCTGTACATATTGTTCCTGATCTTTTCGGTGGTGATCATCTTTCTGGCTGGGACCGGAGACCTGCGGCTTCTGGCACTCGCCGTCGGCCTAATATTTTTCGTGGGCGCCTGGGCGTACTTCACTCTAGTTGTCGTCGCTTTCTTCCAGGTACGGTATTTATAAACAGCGAAGATTTGCCTGAAACGAGTAGAGAAAAAATAATTATAGTAGATTAAAAAATTAATCTAAAAAACCACGTTCTTCTTTTTTGGGTATTGAAAATAGTTTAAAAAATATTCTTATAATTTTTCTTTTTACAAAAGATTGCATTGTCATCAGTTTCTAAGCTATCCTGAAAGTTTCAGCTTGCTAGCTAGTCGGGAAGTGAGCGAAATTTGAGTTGCAAAATTTGATCCGGACAAACAAACGGACAAGAAATGGAGTTAATAAAAACGTGTTAATTAAAAAAAACTGCACACGGCTATTTTCAATACCCAAAAAAGAAGAAGAAAAAGGCAGTCGTGTGAATTTGCACTGCTTTTCTTTACTCATAAGCCATAAAGCGCCCGCCTGTGTGAAGGCGATTGTTTGTAAACGGTAATACATTACTGTGAGGTCCCGAAATGCGGACGTAGTTGGTGCTTGGATCTCGTCTATGTGGCGGAACGTCCACATGTTGGATCACGATTTCCCTTCAACTTCGATGAGAATATTTTATATTTAATTTGTTTCCTTGGTGATAGAAAATTATAAACAAGTTCCCTCAAACATTTAATATAATAATTTTTATCAACATCGAGTTGGAGAAAGTAATTGCACACAGAAAACCCACGCATAATCGATTTTTTTTTTCGGCATGAAAAGGAGCCCGAAGAGACAAAGAACAAGCAGAAGTCTTTCTATAGATACTGTGCAAATATGGAAATAATTCTGGAAAAACAAGCATACAATTGGGCTTTTATCAATTAGGAATTATATTGAATCCATGATAAATTTATTTTATTTGTTTGTAATACAAAACGCTCAATTTGTTCAAGATATATCAAAATTTCGTAAAAGAAAAACGTTCATTTGGTCTAGGCATTTTGGTCAAGTGTCCGTATAGAAAATTATATAGACGAGACGTTTTCCACGGATAAGGACAGATTGTTTGAGTTTATAGTGTCCCTATGTCAAATCGTTTGTATGTCGGGGCCCGATTGTACTTTCTAAGTTCAGAGAAAATTCAGACGTTTCTGAATCTGATCAGTACTCCAGACACCGAATTGAAGTTGTGAGAAATCTTAATTTAGTAATTAGTGTTGAAGTGATAATTTTTTCATACCTTACTTGGAGTTCATTCGTACCGTTATTTTTTGTCAAAATTTTCAGCAATCTTTAAAAGGAAGGTAATGAAGATAATGTAGATCTGTGCTTCATGTCTTTGCCATTTTAAAGCTATTGGGCAGTTAAATTTGCTCAAGTTGAGCTCATTTTTCACGAAGAGTACATTTTTCTGAACGGAGAAACCGAAAATACTGTGGTAGTGTTTGTTATTTACAAACTTCTTTCAAATAAGACGATATCCATCATGTCAGCTCCTGTTTGAAAATGCTTTGTTCTGCTGATTTTTGAAAGAAGTAAAACGGGTTGATCAGTGCTTTAGACTGAAAGCGGAGACCTAATCACTCAAATGTAACCATTATTTGTTGTGAGAAATTTTGAATAATATCAGTTCTTCAAATTTGGTGAAGAAGAATCAGTGGTCAAATTTTCTTTCATTGCGAATAACCGGACTTCTCTGACTGTCAAAAAACTATGATTCAGTGACTAACTTCGGGGAAATTTTCTTTTTCACGCATGAAGACGCCAACATTAGCTTCTTCATTTTTGGTTTAGATACTTTGGATAACCTGGTTGATCGCAACTTACGCATTCAAGAGCTGTTGGTCACCAGTCATTGAATCTACTGTACTTCGGCATGATTTGTTGCGTAAAATGTTGTGGAACAACGAGCGCTTGTATACGACTTAATTTCACTAAAACCTCAGTCCAAAAGCTTTGAAATATCCTGAATGATCTCATCGCCGTATTTTGTATTCGTACTTCTTGATCAAAACTGCGTGTGCTGGAAATTTATCGTGGATCAGTGGAGAACTTTCTTGAACTGACTATCGCTTTTTCAACAGGCTTTGCGAGGCGGTTATGCCCTTGACCAACCAACGTTGCCAGTGTGGAACCAAAAGGATCACTACTGAGAGAAAACGCATGAAATTCAACGCCATTTTTTCAGCTACCCTTCACCCCTGAAAAGTGCGTCCAAGATTCCGGGGAAGTTTGTAAGCAGCGACACCTGGAAATAATTTGTCATATCTGCCATCGATAAATTACGTAGATGTCAGTCTTGTAGTATTTTGCTTTCCGTGCTTATGTCTCGTCGGATATAATGAGGCAGTCTTGCCTATTACACAGTCTTACGGCGCCCGAAAGGAAAAATAATTTCGTGTTGTGAGGGCAACCGTTGCAAAATTATAACCTTATTTTTTGGCAATCCGTCATCTGAAGCTTCGAAATGTTTGCGAACGATTTTATTTGTTTGAATTTGAAGGGGAAAAAATCGGAAAACCGTCAGGAGAAGTTCTGGAGGAAGACATCGGCGTGATGATTCGAGAATTGTTGAGAAACTTTTTTTTGAATGCGGCATTTTTTAGGGAAGCCTCGAATTCGGTTTTCTGTGTCGAACTTTTTTGTTTCCGTGACAGGTATAGAATGTGTTTGCGTTTGTTTTGATGCATGTGAGTTGAGAAGAATGAGATTTCACAGAGTTGTGTAAGGAGCATCTCGCGTTCGTGGTATTTATCTGCTGCTGTTTTTTTAATTCTTAAAGGAGAGGTGATGTGAGAACGAAGTCAGTTTGTAAAACTCCGCAAACTGAAGATTTTGTGAATGACCGAGCTGTTTCTTTTTCAGCAATTAAACACGGATTTGAGAAGAGGACGAATGTTATTTCAATCGAAAACCGAGAAGTTCGTTCGCAGAAGAATTACCATAATTCCGTACTTCGCTTCATTCTTGTTCTTCTGGCTCTTTTCGAAGAATTCCGCGCGTGTTCTATTCTGAAGAATCATGCTGCTATATTTTTTCTGGATTGGAGACTCACAAAGAATTGCTTTTCGGTTTATAGAATAGGATAACTTGAGACCTGACAACTGCATGGGAAGCAAACGTGAGCGAACTCGTAACTGAATTTAGGAAGAAGATGGTTTTTTTTTCGAGTAGATTTCGTATAAATGTTTGTAGTCAGTGTCCAAACTGGCTCTAAACCCAAAGTTGTGTTCACAGCCCCTGTCATCCGTGTCAGTAAGGCTCATCCAAAGCATGTTTTGAAGTTCTGACGCTGAACAGGTACCAGTGCGTTTGAAATACAAGTTTGGCCACGACATTTGGATGTCCCATCATGTGGACAATTGGACCAATGGGCCCTTGAAGAATGTGCCCTGACATATAGTTCTAGACAATGTCTCAAGATTTGAACTCGACCAAAAATCGAAGAAAAACAATTGCATTTATTTTCAAATTTTGATATACATACCTTTAACATGAAATCAGGAATATATCTAATTAAAAACTATACCCATATTCTGTACCTTGAACGTGAAGTCAAAATAAAATCTAATAAAAAATGTCTTGAGGTCAAACCTCTTCAAGTTGAACTTCTGAGACGAACACCTTGTGTTGGGTCTTGATCTTGAGGGTCATCTTGTATCTCCACAGGTCCAGCATCTTATAATTTGTCTTCTCCAGTGATTGCACCAGTCAAAAATGCATACAGCACAAAAAATATAACGCGCCTCTCCGTTCACTAGAGCAAATTTTTGCCACTACAGTATAGGTGAAAAGGGTTTGGACTCACCGAATTTCGGCCTGTACTCTACTTCTTCGCCCATATAAACCATTACACAAAGACATCCCACACTCATTGTTAATAGATTCTAATTTGCCACTTGCCCACAAAATCATCAATCCTATTCACTAAAGCTATAAAACTTGCTCCTCACACTTACACAAAATTGAGAAACTAGGTGCTTTAGTAGATACTGTACTTGTGATCACAAAGGACCTCTGATGAACTCTGACTGATATGCTGTCCCTGGCAGGATTTGCAAAAGCTACCAGATTCCCCACTGCGAACTCCCTCTAGAACAATTTTATTTTTACAACACATTTCTGTTGGTTCCATATACAGTCAGCCCCCGTCTAACGGACTTGATTTGTGCAAGGGACAAGTCTGTTAGACAAAAAGTCCTTTACAGGAATTCAATTACATAAAAAATTTCAATTTTCAACACTANTGAATGATCTCATCGCCGTATTTTGTATTCGTACTTCTTGATCAAAACTGCGTGTGCTGGAAATTTATCGTGGATCAGTGGAGAACTTTCTTGAACTGACTATCGCTTTTTCAACAGGCTTTGCGAGGCGGTTATGCCCTTGACCAACCAACGTTGCCAGTGTGGAACCAAAAGGATCACTACTGAGAGAAAACGCATGAAATTCAACGCCATTTTTTCAGCTACCCTTCACCCCTGAAAAGTGCGTCCAAGATTCCGGGGAAGTTTGTAAGCAGCGACACCTGGAAATAATTTGTCATATCTGCCATCGATAAATTACGTAGATGTCAGTCTTGTAGTATTTTGCTTTCCGTGCTTATGTCTCGTCGGATATAATGAGGCAGTCTTGCCTATTACACAGTCTTACGGCGCCCGAAAGGAAAAATAATTTCGTGTTGTGAGGGCAACCGTTGCAAAATTATAACCTTATTTTTTGGCAATCCGTCATCTGAAGCTTCGAAATGTTTGCGAACGATTTTATTTGTTTGAATTTGAAGGGGAAAAAATCGGAAAACCGTCAGGAGAAGTTCTGGAGGAAGACATCGGCGTGATGATTCGAGAATTGTTGAGAAACTTTTTTTTGAATGCGGCATTTTTTAGGGAAGCCTCGAATTCGGTTTTCTGTGTCGAACTTTTTTGTTTCCGTGACAGGTATAGAATGTGTTTGCGTTTGTTTTGATGCATGTGAGTTGAGAAGAATGAGATTTCACAGAGTTGTGTAAGGAGCATCTCGCGTTCGTGGTATTTATCTGCTGCTGTTTTTTTTAATTCTTAAAGGAGAGGTGATGTGAGAACGAAGTCAGTTTGTAAAACTCCGCGAACTGAAGATTTTGTGAATGACCGAGCTGTTTCTTTTTCAGCAATTAAACACGGATTTGAGAAGAGGACGAATGTTATTTCAATCGAAAACCGAGAAGTTCGTTCGCAGAAGAATTACCATACTTCCGTACTTTGCTTCATTCTTGTTCTTCTGGCTCTTTTCGGAGAATTCCGCTTGTGTTCTATTCTGAAGAATCATGCTGCGATATTTTTTATGGATTGGAGACTCACGAAGAATTGCTTTTCGGTCTATAGACCTGAGACCTGACAGCAGCATGGGAAGCAAATGTGAGCGAACTCGTAACTGAATTTAGGAAGAAGATCTTTTTAGGAAGAACAGAGTTCGTTTAAATTTTTGTAGTCAGTGTCCCACTGGATTTAAGCCCAAAGTTGTGGTCACAGCCCCTGTCATCTGTGTCAGTAAGTCGCATTCAAAACATGTTTTGCAATTCTGACGCTAAACAGGTAGAAGTGTGTTTGAAATACAAGTGTAGCCACGACATTTGGATGTCCCACCATGTGGACAATGGGTTCTTGGAACATGTGCCCTGACATCTAGTTCTAGACGATGTCTCAAGATATGGACTCAATCAAAATTCCTACAAAAACAATAACACTTATTCGCAAATTTTGATATACATACCTTTAACATGAAATCAGGAATATATCTAATTGAAAACTATACCCACATTCTGTACCTTGAACGTGAAGTCAAAATAAAATCTAAAAAAAAAATGTCATGAGGTCAAACCTCTTCAAGTTGAACTTCTGAGACGAACACCTTGTGTTGGGTCTTGAGGGTCATCCTGTATCTCCACAGGTCCAGCATCTTATAATTTGTCTTCTCCAGTGATTGCACCAGTCAAAAGTATAAAGCACAAAAAATATAACGCGCCTCTCCGTTCACTAGAGCAAAATTTTGCCACTACAGTATAAGTGAAAAGGGTTATGAGTTATGACTCACCGAAATTCTGCCTGTACTCTACTTCTTTGCCCATATAAACCATTACACAGAGACAGCCCATATTCATTGTTGAAAGATTCTAATTTGCCACTTGCCCACAAAATCATCAATCCTATTCACTAAAGCTATAATACTTGCTCCTCACACTTACACAAAATTGAGAAACTAGGTGCTTTAGATACTTGTGATCACAAAGGACCTCTGATGAACTCTGACTGATATGCTGGCCCAGGCAGGATTTGCAAAAGCTACCAGATTCCCCACTGCAAACTCCCTCTGGAACAATTTTATTTTTACAACACATTTCTGTTGGTTCCATATACAGTAGTTCTCTCTCCGTTTTATAGGGGCAACAAAATTCTCTGGGATTTGTGTCCCAGGTGGTTCTCTCCACATGTTATTGGGGTTCTCTACAACAAATTCTGTCTGCAACAATATTTTTTCATGGTTCCTTGAATGTTCTGGTACTAGATAGAGAGAGCCCACCTGTATTAACACCTATAAATCCCTCTGGCAGCTGCCTTTCTGAAGTCCCCAGCAACCCCTGTTCTCATGGGGTTCCTCATCGCCAACATCTTTGGCACTGACTGGTCGGGGAATCATGGTATCATGGCATGTGTCACTGGTGAGAACATGTCATGGCCTGGCCACGATGTTGACACGCCCAAATCATTGACTGGGAGAAACCTTGCACCATGATTCCTTTAAGGAAGTACTTCTCAACCATAAATTCTGCTTATTTCTGGTTGCTGGTATGCTGTATACAAGTGTTGGAGCAGATTTACTGCAAGGTTTCCCGCTTGTACCTTCAAATAAATGTACAGTGAGACCCAAAAATGTGGACACCCCAACACATGGACAATTCAACTTATTGGGGACACTTGAAAATTAAAATAAGGGCTTGACATCCTGACAAAATCTTGATGCCCAGACACTATCAGCATTTCTAGAAAATTGAAGCATTTTAATATTTCAAAATTCGAATGTCTCTTGAACAAGTTGAGCTATTTATATTCACATAAGAAATTAAAACCAAATATCATAATATATTAACTTGAATTTATAATCAAAAACAGGCTCTGTGCTTTTTTTTATCATTCTCTATCATCTATGCACAGGATAGCAAGACTTGAAACTTTTTTGTATTTTGGAGTCCTTTTCATGCTAGAGGATCATATTCCGTGGGTTTCTTTATTCTGAATAGTTATATTCTGTATTTTTAAGTTGAGAAGCACATTTTATTTGATTTTTTGGGGTCAATCCCTATTTTCCACAACCTGGAGAACCAATTAAATGAGTTCCCATTGAAGTCAATGGGAAAATGAGGTCCAAAATGTGGAAATTCTGACATGTGGACATTCCAACATAGGGACACTGTTCAAGCACCATTTATGTCCGCATCTGGGGGTCTCACTGTACTTGCAGAGATATACAGCGTGTAACAAATGCAAATTCAAGATTCTGTGAAAATATTTGCAGCTCATCCGGAGCTCGAGTGGTAAAAATTTCTGTGCTCTTCGACATCAGCGTAAACGTCCTTGTCCCAATGCTCTACTTCATCTGTTTTTGTTTGGTTTGCGATGAAGTGAAAGTGCGCCGAATTCTTGTCTTCAATGACCGCGCACAAAACATGACGGTAATCGAGAGTGAAGATATTTCGTGGGAATGCACAAAAACTTTCTTGATTTATTTATTTGCAATAAGCTATAGAAGGTGGAAATCACCCATTTCAATGCGATAGAAAATAACATCGAAGATAAAGAAATTCTCCCCGCTGCGCCACAATTTTCAAGAATTCAGTGAAGAAATGAAAACAAATTTTCTGGCTTTTTAATCTGAGGACTTCTGAACGCTGATCGTGCGATTTAGAATTTGACCTTGGTTGCCCTCTGGACACTTACGTCCCACGTGAAATTTAATAACTTTATCGTTACGAAATTTTTGTTTTCCACATGTTCAAACAAGGTGGGTCAAACGTCGAAAAATGTTCTGTTTCAGGGAGTGATGACAGAATATCTTGAATGAAAGACGCATGTTCACATGATTTGAATTATATTGGCTGATCTGACAATTTTTAAACAATGTATGTAATCAGCACATCACAGAATGCCTGATGGTGAACTTTGCAGACTCATCTCTTACTTACGGATTCGAGTTCGATTTCACAGTTATTTGGCATTCATCTCCGAAGAGTTATTCCATTCCTCTTGAAAAAGTTTCTAAAATTTAGTTGAAATACATGCACAGAATTCTTAGTTTTATAGCATAAAACAAAACCTACTACACAATTTTCATACACGAAACTTTGCTGAGGACGGATGCCATCCATTTTGGCAAAGTTTTGGCGAAGAGCCGATTCTGGGGGATTTGGGCATGAAAAAAAAATTCTGACATGCACACTGCTCATAAAAACTACTATATAATTTCAGAATCACTAAATCCATGCAACTAAATACAGTAACACTAGATTGGCTTTTCGTACAAGAAGCAAATGTGGGGGACAGAGGTCGCCAGCCTCGCAAAAGTACGAGAATCCATGTTGGAATTCCAGCGGGGAATTCCAACGTGGACCAGTTTGATTTAACCTCCATTTTCTCTTTTCCTATTTCTACACAGTCTCAGTTTACTTCGCGAACAGTAAGCATCTATTTACAACTTGTGATTTTCGAAATATATTTGTTGCATTTTTCCTTTTGGAGCTCTTACCGAGGAGCTCCCTGCCGTGTTCCCCGGCAGTGTTTGTGTTTCATTTTTTCGCCATTTATTTTATCTTTTCATATTTTCCGACCTAATTTGCATTCTTTGTGGCCTGTGCGCCACAGCAAATACAGTACATGCGTACAGTATCATAAAGGTTTAGCAAAGTTCCTCATGGAAATTGCTGACGACAAGCAAAATTTAGAATCTGTAAACTTTATATTCATTTTGGGAGGCAGATTTCCAGGTAAGCTTTGTGGGTGGTTCGATAGCCTCTTCGGGCCGGATCCGGCCCGCGGGCCGTATGTTGTACAGCCCTGCTCTTCACCTTTTTGATGTGGCCCTCAGCCACTTCTAACTAGGGCGCCACTGATATGTACTACATCACTACGGCAATGTTCCCAAAATTTTTGGGCTTGTGCACTGGCAAATTTCCATGAACATTTTTGCAGACAGCAAATTTCCAAAAAAATTTCTGCAGACCAGCAAAATTTCATGAAAGATTCCTATGGACTAAAAAGGTTTTGGTTGAAAGACATTAAGAAAGATATTCGAGAATTTTCTGCTTTTTGCAAAAAACTACATTAAGAACCAATGAAGCAGCAAAAGCGGAATTTATTCAAAAATTTAGGAAGGTGGGCTTCAAGAAAGGTTCCTCTCAGTGAATACTAAAAATAATTTACGGTATACTGTATTTCAGGAGGTGAAAATTTTTCTGGAATGTTAAGAGAAAAGCAAAGTGTTTCTTTCATCAAGTAATTTCAACTGCTTTTGTCTCTCCAAAATTTCAGATAAAGATAACAGACCTCATTGCTTCTTTTGCTGATACACTTATTATTATGAAAAGTATTTCGTGCAGACCAGAAAACAAATTCTGCGGACCACCTGTTGGGTAATACTGGACTACAATATTTAAAAAAAAAATTTCGCAACCCCGATGACATGACGCTATTTTCCCCACATTTCTGCAGTGAGCGCTTTTGAGGTTTTTTCACTACTGCATATGGAACGATTTCTGCACTTCTCACTGGGCCGTTCATCAAATAATCCTTTCTCATCGCACCTATGGTTCAAATGAGACAACGAAACCGGCGAAATAACCCACGAAAATACGGGAGAGAGAGTGTAGTTTCACTTGTTATAGTTTTCCGAGGACACGATGTGATGTGAGGAAAGCGAGTGACTTACGCTTTCTGTCGTCAGTTGTTCAGCGACTCGCGCATGAGCCGCTCGCGAGGGTTATGCAACACGTGCATACAGTAGTTGCGAATGCCGTCGGATACGCGTTCAGCGAGTGAGTGATGGATGCAAACTTCCGAATCCTGGTCAGTTTTTGATTCAGAGCATGTAGTCCTGAATCTTCTGCCTTGTGCAGTGTTATGAGAATTGTGCAGGTGTATTAATATAGAATCATGTAATGCCGATATTGAAAGGATATATGGGGCATCATCAAATTTCCGCGGAAAACTGATCGCTTGGCGTGAATTCTTGTGGCATCTGATGAACTGATGATGCTTGATGATCCATCAGATGGGCGGTACAATACAGTACTGTGTTCACAATATTTTCCGAATTTTTGTAGAAGGTGCTGCCGTGTACAGAAGGTGAAGTTTAACCTCAACAACTGGAAACTTCTTAAGTTGATTTTTTGGTACTTTCCTGTTATCCCTGTGCCTACTTTCCTGTTATCCCTGTGCCTACTTTCCTGTTATCTCTGTACCTTCCCTCTGACCAATTTAACCTGACCTAACCTAACTTCACCTTCACGCCCAAATCATTGACTGGGAGAAACCTTGCACCATGATTCCTTTAAGGAAGTACTTCTCAACCATAAATTCTGCTTATTTCTGGTTGCTGGTATGCTGTATACAAGTGTTGGAGCAGATTTACTACAAGGTTTCCCGCTTGTACAGTACCTTTGAATAAATGTGCAGTGAGACCCAAAAATGTGGACACCCCAACATATGGACAATTCAACTTATTGGGGACACTTGAAAATTAAAATAAGGGCTTGACATCCTGACAAAATCTTGATGCCTAAACAATTTTTCAGCATTTCTAGAAAATTGAAACACTTTAATATTTCAAATATTTTAATGTCTCTTGAACAAGTTGAGCTATTTATATTCACATATCGAATTAAAACCAAATATCATAATATATTTACTTGAATTTATAATCAAAAACAGGCTCTGTGCTTTTTTATCATTCTCTATCATCTATGCACAGGATAGCAAGACTTCACACTTTTTTTGTATTTTTGAGTCCTTCTCATGCTAGAGGATCATATCCTGTGGGTTTCTTTATTCTAAAAAGTTATATTCTGTATTTTTAAGTTGAGAAGCACATTTTATTTGATTTTTTGGGGTTAATCCCAATTTTCCACAAACTGGAGAACCAATTAAATGAGTTCCCATTGAAGTCAATGGAGAATGAGGTCCAAAATTTGGAAATTCTGACATGCTATGGACATTCCAACATAGGGACACTGTTCAAGCACCATTTACTCGTATGTCCGCATCTGGGATTCTCACTGTACTTGCAGAGATATACAGCGTGTAACAAATGCAAATTCAAGATTCTATGAAAATATTTGCAGCTCATCCGGAGCTCGAGTGGCAGAAATTTCTGTGCTCTTCGACATCAGCGTAAACGTTGTTGTCTCAATGCTCTACTTCATCTCTTTGTGTTTGGTTTGCGATGAAGTGAAAGTGCGCCGAATTCTTGTCTTCAATGACTGATGCGCACAAAACACGACGGTAATCGAGAGTGAAGAAATTTCGTGGGAATGCACAAAAACTTTCTGGATTTATTTATTTGCAATAAGCTATAGAAGGCGGAAATCACACATTTCAATGCGATAGAAAATAAAATCGAAGATGGCAGCGCCACAATTTTCAAGAATTTAGTGAGCAAATTAATACAATGTTTATGGCTTTTGAATCTGAGGACTTTTTAACGTTGATCATGCAATTTAGAAATTGACCTTGTATGCCTTCTGAACATTCACGTCCCACATGGAATTCAATCACTTGATTGTTACGAAATTTTTCTTCCACGTATTCAAACAAGGTGGGTCAAACGTCAAAAAATGTTCTGTTTCAGGGAGTGATGACAGAATATCTTGAATGAAGGACGGATGTTCCCATGGTATGAATTATATTTGTTGATCTGACAATTTTCAAGCAATACAGTATATGGTATCAGCACATCACAGAATATCTGATGGTGAACGTTTCAGACTCATCTCTTACTTACGGATTCGAGTTTGATTTCACAGTAATTTTGCATTAATCTACGAGTTATTCCATTTCTCTTGAAAAAGTATCGAAAATTCAGCTATCACACATGCACAGCAATCTTAGTTTTATAGCATAAAACAAAACATACTACGCTATTTTCATTCACGAAACTCCGCGGAGGACTGATGCCATCCATTTTGGCAAAGTTTTGAACTATGGCTGGTATATGGCGCACAGGTGATGAAGAATAAGGAATTATTTAGAACCGATTCTGAGGGACTTGGGCTGGGGCATTAAAAAAATTATTCTGACATGTACACTGCTCATAAAAAATACTCTGTAATTTCAGTATCCCTAAATCTATGCAACTAAATACAGTACCACCTGATTGGCTTTTTGTGAGAGAAGCAATTAAAGTATCATAAGGGTTTAGCAAAATTCCTCATGGAAATTGCTGACGACAAGCAACATTTAAAATCTTTAAACTCATTCGGGAGGCAGTTTTCCAGGTAGGCTTTGTGGGGTGATTCGATAACCTCCTTGGGCCGGATCCGGCCCGCGGGCCGTATGTTGGACGGCCCTGCTCTATACCTTTTTTGTCTTTGTTTTTGATTTTTGGCTGTGTCCCTCAGCCACTTCCGATTTTAATGTTCCCAACCTTTTTGGGCTTGTGCACTGGCAAATTTCCATAAAAATTTTTGCAGGTCAGCAAATTTCCAAAATAAATGTCTGCAGACCAGAAAAGTTTCATGAAAGATTTCTATAGACAATAAAAGTTTTGTTTGAGAGACGCTATGGAAGGTATTCAAGAATACCAATGAAGCAGCAAAAGTGGAATTTATTCAAAAATTTAGTAAGGTGGACTTAAAAAAACGTTCCTCTCACTGAATACTCAAAATGATTTTTTTCAGAAGGTGAAAATGTTTCTGGAATGTTGTTGAGAGAAAAGCAAAGTGTTTCTTTCATCAATAAATTTCAACTGCTTTTGTCTTTTCAAATTTTCAAAAAAAGATAATATACCTCATTGCTCATTCTGATACATTTATTATTCTGAACAAAATTTCGTCCAGACCAGAGAACAAATTCTGTGGACCACCTGTTGGGTAATACTGGACTACAATATTGAAAAAAAAAAAAGTTTCGCAACCCCGATGACATGACGCTACTTTCCCCACATTTCTGCAGTGAGCGCTTTTGAGATTTTTGAAATACTGTATATGGAACGATTTCTGCACTTCTCACCGGGCCGTTCATCAAATAATCCTTTCTCATCGCACCTATGGTTCAAATGAGACAACGAAACCGGTGAAAAAACCCCAACGAAAATACGGGAGAGAGAGTGTAGTTTCACTTGTTTATAGTTTTCCGAGGACACGATGTGATGTGAGGAAAGCGAGTGACTTACGCTTTCTGTCGTCAGTTGTTCAGCGACTCGCGCATGAGCCGCTCGCGAAGGTTATGCAATACGTACATACGGTGTTCGGGTGAAGTTGCGAATGCCGTCGGAAACGCGTTCAGCGAGTGAGTGATGGATGCAAACTTCCGCATCCTGGTCAGTTTTTGATTCAGAGCATGTAGTCCTGAATCTTCTGCTTTTGTGCAGTGTTATGAGAATTGTGCAGGTGTATTATAGAGTCATGTAATGCCGATATTGAAAGGATATGGGGCGTCATCAAATTTCCGGGGAAAACTGATCGTTTGGCGTGAATTCTTGTGGCATCTGATGAACTGATGATGCTTGATGATCCATCAGATGGGCGGTACAATACAGTACTGTGTTCACAATATTTTCAGAATTTTTCTATAAGGTACTGCCGTGTACAGAAGGTGAAGTTTAACCTCAATAACTGGAAACTTCTTAAGTTGATTTTTTGGTACTTTCCTGTTATCCCTGTGCCTACTTTCCTGTTATCTCTGTACCTTCCCTCTGACCAATTTAACCTGACCTAACCTAACTTCACCTAACTGCCTCCCAAAATCAGTTTCTGCTTTCTTTGGGTTTCTGCTGAAACTGATTTTGGGAGGCAGTTAGGTTAAGTCAGGTTACGTTAGTTAAAAGACATTTGTAACTAACATAACCTGACCTAACCAAACTTTACCTAACCGCCTCTTAAAATCAGTTTCAGCAGAATGTGGAAAAATAAAATTCACAGTTTCTGGTAGGTCTTTGTGATTATGAACTCGTCCTAAAGATTTTTCTGGATGGTAGTGCAGTCTAGGAATGAGGTACAGAGATAACAGGAGAGTACAGATTTTTTTTCAAGTGAGTCCCTGTCTGAATTCCTTTAGCAACACTCCATTAAAAACCTCTCTGACTGGAATTTTCCTGAGGCCTTTTGGATATCATTTTCTTGATACATGAGGAAGAAAAGGAATCAAAAAGTAACTTGATTTGTTTTTAAAGGAAATGAAAGACTAATTGGGCAAATGAACTGTTACCTCCAAGTTCAACATCCTGTCAACTCATGAAAAAACTATTCAAGGCCCAGAATAACACCATGTACGATTTCCTGCATTTTTTATTATTTTTTTTTCAAGAACCTAGTCACCAGCAACTCGTTTTTTATTTTTGCTGGTCCCTTGAAGTTTGACTTCTACTCATCTACTGAATCAAAAATTTTCAACAACCTGTTTGTGTCTCAGATGAATTGTGAATAGATTACGGAGATTTAGTGCAGCATTCCCCCCCCCCCCCCACCATTTGCGCGAGTTTCATCCTTTTCATACGACATTGTTCTGCCTGCGCTAGAAACACACGAGGTTGTAAGAGACGGAACTGTATGCGGAAGTCGTCTGCTTTCCCCTTTTTCTATAATTGCTCCTTGAGAGTGTCTTCAGTTTTCCTTGAAGGAAGTTCGTAATTACGGAACTCTAGGGAAAAAATCCCAGACAATAGTTCTACATGTAACTTTATTGTGGTGATACAACGTGGGATGGCTTGGAAGTTATTTAAATTCCTTGAAGTGCAGCCCTTGGCGTTTCTATCAATCAGTAAAAAAAAGAAGCTTTCGGGATATCAATGAAAACACTTGAATTAACCGTGCGTTCACTTGTGGAAGTATTTTTTTCCCCATTTCAGTCTGTATAATTGGGAAACTCTTGCATAGTCGAATTTTCAGAAAATCTCCCGAAGTCGGCTCAGAATAAAAGTCACTTTTGAAATTTCCCATTATTTTCGAGTTCATGGACCTTGGTAACATGGTGTGGGTAAACTGTAAGCTTCCTTCTAACTCGCTCTTGGGATGAACATTCAGATTTTGGTTTGCTACTTATGTCAATATGTTGCCAAAAGTTAGCAGTCATGATATGATGCAATTTTAGGGAACATTATTCAGATGTCATCAATACCAATTAAATCGTCGGAAAGAGAAAGATGAACAATCGCAAAATTCGAGGCAATATCCTTTGTGTTTGACAACTGTAAGCAAATTGAGATTCCAACGATATTCAAAATCACCAGCCTTATCAATATTTCGAAACAGTTTTCCGGGTATTTTCTGAGTTAACTTACAGTATTTTGTTGTATGATATAGGAATCCGTAGCGATAACTTTCAGATGCTAGTATATTCGGTAAAATGAAATCTGTTGAACTCGCAGAACAGCGAGAAATAATACAGATGGACTCTCACGACGACGACTTTCGTGGTATGACGATTTTTTTCTGTAGGATTCTATCCCCTTGTTATAGGGTTCTTTACAACGAAATTCTTTGTAAAACGTATTTTTGTCTGGTCCCTTGAATTTCGTTGCCGATAAATTTCTCCTGTTGTAAATTTTGGATCGAGGATTTTTATCGAACAATTCGGTTGATATTATGTATAGTAAAAAATGTTGTTGACGTGTCCCGCTGCACGTATGGTAGAGTACTGTAGCTCAAGCATATTGTATTTTCTTTTATTTTTGTTATCAATTTGTGCTTTCCTGCTCTGAAGTGATTAAAATGTCATTGAGTGGATTTGGGTTGGATGGGAAGGGGGTTTGGTTGTGGAAATCTTGATTGAACCTTGTGAACAATGAAAAGCAGCAAATAAAGTGTTCTGTTCATTCATTCATTCAAACATTTCTGATTGTTTAACAGAAAGGAAAAACAAATGCACTAATGTTTCTGAATTTTTTCAATAATCCGCTATTCTTAGCAATTTAAACGGATCGTCCGAGCAGCAGTTCACTAGTGTTACCAAGAAGATCTTCAATGAATTGAGTCTGGTTTTTCGATGTGTTGAGATCTGAATATTTTTCACGCCACTTCACCGAAAAATTCATGAAAATGCAAATATTGTGTTTTCGTGTATATGGCAAATTTTTTAGGCAGTGATTGAAATTTTCAAACCTTTTCATTTTGCAAAGATTTCCTGTTCGGATTTTCTAAATGGGGTTCAACTTGCTTCGCTCTTCTGAACCATCCACGGACTCGAGCAGTTGAAACGCGCTTTTTTCCCCACTTTCATACAGTCGCAAAGAGAGACACTCGGGTAGCATTGCTTCCATTGTCCAGCAAAACGCGTCAAATCTTCTTGACCTTGCATCGTGGATCAAAAGAAACTGACCTTGGTGTCCCTTGTTGCGAGTTCGGTGCTGTATCCCAGTGGTTTCCCACCGACAGACGCAACCAGCAAGAACTCCAGCATCACTCAGTGGAACAAAAATGTAGCTTCTTAGCTCTGTGCAAAGCTGTCTCAGAAAGTGTGTGTGTAGACTTCACTGTACTTTTCAAATTGTTTTCTTTTCTTTTCTTTGTAAACAAATATAGACAAGTTTAGGGAGTGACGAGATAACGTTGTGTGCCCGTGGAAGAGCAGCAGGTTGCGAAGATTTCTTTAATGTATCGTCATTCGCTCCTGAGGAGTGACTTGCGAAAACAAAAGGTGGCCGTTGTTCGCTCCGTGATTTCCTGTTTATTATTACTATTTTTTGTATAACTCTGTTCAGGGTTCTTTCGTGAATTAAAAAAAAAAGAAAAAGAAAAACTGAAAGGAAGTGACGAAGGAAAATGCGCTGGCTCAGGCTAAGAGTCCAGTCCGGGGACGACGAATATTTTGCGACGTAGTGCGAGTGGCGGTCTTTTTTTTTGTTGAAACGCTTCGAGCGTGGATATACATTTGTGTTTCTGCTTGAAATCTGACGTTTCTCGAAGAAACGAATTGCTGATTTTGAGCTTTAATTTGTTGCCATGATTGCTTTGGCTACAGTTTGCGCCGTGTCGGTGCTTTTTCGAACTGTCGGACAGCCGTTCGAAGTTCTGGGTGAGTGAATGATTATAATTCACTGCAGGTTTTGATAATGTTGTGTGTTATGAATTTCTGTGTTGATTATTAGTTTTTTTCGTGCAAAAATTGTCGAATTTAGTCATCGTTGAAAATTGAATGGCATGCTTCGAGAGCTCAGAAAAGTATCCTCAAGGAAAGATTTTGTTTCTTTTTCGTGCCTCCTGGATTTTTGCGTCCGTAATTTTTTATTTTATTGGATATGTATCGCATGAATTTCAAGTTGCTTCTTTAGATTTTGTGTATATTGGGATTTTTGGTTGTTTTTGGATCAAAGTTTGATCAAGAATTGAATTGACGGTCTCCCGGACTGGAAAACATTTAGAATGCCAGGATTAAGAAGAGGAAGTGCCAAATTTTTCTTGATTACTTCAGAGAATCTCTCCATCAATTTGTAAGTCACTCAAAGAAACATTCCGGAAATTTCTCGATGAATGAAATGCAACTTTTCATTGTGCGTGTCGTTGTTTTATGCAGGGTCAGGATTTATAATCAAATAATTTCAGTTATTTTTCCAAGTTTCGCGTTTGTGTTTGCTCCGGCTTTGAAAAAGCGTTTACATTTTTTGAAAATGTTGTCAATCACGTTCTGAACCCCAATATATTTCATTATTTACACATCACGACCAATCGCTAAATTCCATTTTGCATTCCATCTGCTACTCTCAAGTATGGTTTACCTTTAATTGTGTAGGAATTGAAACGAAAATTTTTTTCTGGCGTCGTCCATCACAATTGTGTCAGTCACCGACATAATTGCGGTCTCATTGAAAAAATTAGAAAACTTTTTTCATATATTTTTCATTTAAAAAAAAATTATGGCTCTAAGATGTTCATTCTGGTGTCAATTCGAGTGAATGCATTTGTCGTGAAACCGATTCTCTGTTCAGCCAAAAAAGCTGGAGAGGTTCGATTTCCATTCGTTGCGTAACATTTCAACCCTGGTTGATCGACACAATGAAGAAAACAAGGGATTGTTCTCCATCTTACCACACAATGAGACAATAACAGCGACTGAATGAATTATCGTTACGTTGGAAAGGGGTCATGTAGACTAGACCTTGATGATTATGAAATTGAAAAATATGAACATACTACTTGTGAGTACATGAGTATAACGCGGTACTTCATATTGTAAATTTGAATTTCAAATATTTTGAGAACTAAAAAAAATACTGTAGAAATGTGATTATGTAGACTCATGAACAGTAGGTGCTTCTTCCGTGATTAAAAATTAGATGAAGGCACGATTTTTAACAGATGCAAATTTTACTGGCCCTCTACCATTGCATGAATTCTGGGAAATTTTTAAATATGATTACCACGAATAATTCGATGTCGTGAGAATAATGACAAGGTTCCACGTCTCCGTACATGTTCTTTTTATGAATAAACGTTTGATTCAGTCAATGAAAGCAATGAAGATTGGATTTTAATACTGTATATACGTGTACTTGATGAATTCGAAACGTTTGAGTACTTTTTGCGTTTTCAACAAGCTCATTAAACCTTATCTGCACTTGAGGAAGTGCTTGACGGGTACCGAAAAGTTTCCGCAAATATGCTTGCTCTGATAAGACAGAAGGATGATTCGCTTTAGAAGACTGCTTTCAGTTCAATGAATATACCAGATTAAAGTTATCTATAAGGCAACCCACGCGCATGCGAACACTTGTGATTTCATTTTATTTGCGAAGCCTTCCGTTTGTATTTACTGTATTGAGTTCAGAGTACGGTACTGTCTGCATTCGTCTATGCTAATGTTTGATTTGAAAAAAAAGTCAATTTTTCAGAGGGAGACACGAACACGATTTTTTTTTCAATCTCGTGTGAAAGCTCCACGATTTTTCTGAACACGTTTTATTCACATTTTTGAAATTTCTTCCGAACGTTTAATACTGTATTTCAAAGATAACCCTGCGAGGCTTGGAATCACAGTTGAAAATGAACCGATTTCTATACTTTTGCGTCATTAAGGATCAATTTTTGCAAGACATTTAGTTGAATGTTTCTTGAAGATGCACAAGGAATTTATTCTTGAAGTTTCAAAGTTGTTTCATCGCAGTGATCGAATACTGAGAAGAAAAGAATTGTCTCACGCAACACGTGTAATTATTTCTACTGATTTGTTGGATTTTCTCTCTGGTCGGGACAGGTTTTAAATTTCTTTAAAACTCAAAATCGGAAATAGAAAAATAGTCAGGATCGAAAATCTTTTGTAACTCTCGAATCTGGACATGTAGAGTGTTCGAGAAATGGTTCATAAGTTTCATCAGTTTTGAAAAATTTTGGAATTAGATCGGAATTAGATTGATTGAAAACTACAATGGGTAAATGAATGTTCAAAAGCCATGGTTCAAACAATCATTTCAGAGTTGCAAAAGGATATTAGTCATACATCTGTTATCAAATCACAAATGGAAAGCATAATTCAAACTATACTTCGATTATGCCGTGATGGGAATCAATATCAGTTTGGCGAACTCATTCCAGTGCTAATGGTCACATCGAAGACCGAACTGGCAATAAATTATTTTTTGGACAAATTATTGTCGAGGAACTTGAGGTTTTTGTTTCAATTCTGTCTTCCTCAAAGAATTTCCGATTTCGTATGGGATATTCGAACCACTTGACAGATGTCACGACCAAGAAATTTATGGGAGGTGTGAAATTCTGCAATTTCCGGAGATAAAAATGAAGCCTTCGTTTCTTCACCAAAAAATAATTCGATTTTTGAAATAATCAGTGGCGAGCTAAGGTTTTATGATTCGAAGTCGTGCAAAGAATGTCCCACAATGCAAAAATGTGAGTTTCGCGCTAATTTAGATGCTTCTTTTTTACCCTGTTCCACGCAGATTCTGCGATAGCAAGATTCCGACAAAACACATTCGGAAGAAGCGACGATGGCTTGGGATCATCATCATCATCATCATCATCTGGACTCACATTCGACTCGACCATTTCCGAATGTTTGCAGCAAATTGTGCTTTCTGGTCGGGACCAGACCAAAAAGGGTCTGCCACTTCTGGGGGTGCCACCATTGGACCCCCTGGCCATCGGCCCCTTGTACCTCACCGACGACGTCGACTTTTTCTTCAGACTCCACAACGTGTCTGTCGGTGGGGTCACTTCCGGCATGACTGCCAAAAACATGAGACTCGAGTACAATACCCCTGACAAGAGGATCTACAGTGTCATGGAAATCCCGTCCATCGAAATCTACTCCAAGTACGACGTGGAGATTAAAGTGGGAAGGTTCATGCCGGCCTTTTTCGGCAGGAATTACTCAATCACGTCCTTTGGAAGCGTCAATGCAACTATGAGTGAGTTCTTGAATCAATGTAATCGTTTTTATAAAAAATGAACCAGAAGTAAGCTTTTGTAAAAAAAAAAAAAATCAGGACCAGATAATAGGTAAACTTTTTTCCGACTTTGCCCTGCACGTGATTGAATGTGTTCTAAAGAAAGTCTGTGCCGACGTTTTCAGTAGTCTGAAGAGACAATTCCCAAATAACTTCTGAAGAATAGACTGTACTTTCTAACCAGCTACTTTTTTTTCTCAGCAGACATATTTAAGAAAAAAATTCACGTCGGTCTTTTCTGGCAAAAATTACTCGAACACGTCTTTTGGAAGCGTCGATGCAACCATGAGTGAGTTCTTGGGAAAATGACACATTTTCAAAAAGTTCGAAGAAGTTTTAAAAAATAGATATTGGAGGAGTAGGATTTTCTAAAAAAAAAATCGGGACCAAATGGGGAAGAAAGAAGCTGTTCGTCGAATTTGCTCTGGGATTAAAAGGGATATAATTGAGTATTTGTCAACTTTTTCAGTAATTTAAATCGATAATTTGTAAATATCTTCGGGAGAATGTACAGCACTCTCTAACCGGGTCACATTTTACTGAGAGACATTTTTTAAATATTTTATGTCGGCCTTTTTGGCAGGAATTATTCATGCACGTCTTCGTGTAGCGTCAATGCAAATGTGAATGAGTTCTTGAATCATTGACATAAAGTTTCAAAAAATATGTCAGAAGGAGGCTTTTTTTTTTTTTACAAAATTCAGGACCAAATGGGGAAAACATTATCTGTTCCCGGTTTCCCTTTGAAATTGAGAGTGATCTTATTATTCTAACGGAAGTCTTTGCCAACGTTTTCAGTAATTAAAGGAGATAATTTGTGAATAACTTCTAAGGAAATAATTTCCTGTTCTCTCTAACGACTAACCAGTTCAACGAAACCAATGCAGCCAATAGTGAGTTCTCGAGTCAATGAAATGAAGTTTCAAAAAATAAATCAGAAGTAGGCTTTCGTACAAAATTCAGGACCAAATAAAATAATGAAAAACTTCTCCCCGAATTTCTTGTTTAATTGAAAGTGTATGAAAAGTTTCGAAATACGAAGAAAATGTCATTTTCGTCTTCTGCTGGAAGACCAGCAATTCAAAAGTGATCTTTGTGGCGAGACTTGTGTTGTTGAATGCAAGTGAGAAAATCCGAATTTTTATAGTCCAATGCTTCGCAGGAACCCAAACTTTTTTGATATGCTGTGATGTTACAAACCCTGTCTAAGTTATCCTCCCATTTATCTTCGTCAGTTACTATAAAATAAATCCTCGCCAAGAGAAAAAGAAAAATGTCGAAGCAACGAAAAGAGCAAAAAACTACTCACCGCATCATACTCGGCATAATTTTCTCCTCGTTTTCGCTTTCGTTTTTTTTTTTTTCTTATTTGCATGGTGACTTCGCCTGATATTTCAATTCGGAAACGTTTGTGGCGTACAGAGATATCTGTTTGAATTTTAATTACAGATTCAGCACTCGAGTGTGAGAGACTGGCCCGAAATGTCAAATTGGATGGAATTTTCCGTTTAGACTACTTTGAAACAGTTTTTGGAAATGCCTTTCTGATTCCCGAATTTCACGAATTGAAACCCTGTGAATAAGAGAAGCTTTCCAAATTCATTTCACTTTGAAGCAATAATGAATATACAGTACTTTCATTGTAAAGTGCTACGTTGTGCCACGATTTGAGTTGCATTCACTGGATTCCTGTGTTTTCTTCGTATTTTCCTAAATTCTTTGATAAAAAGTTTTCTCCGACGTATTGACACTGTGAATTTAATAAAATTCTATGAAGAACACTATTTAAAGGCTCAATCTGGAGAAGTGCTTCAACGGTGTCCATTTACAGCGGAAAAAGGCATACAACATTTCTGAATTCCATAAAAAAATACTGTACCTGATTTACTTAGTTCAGAGACAGAAAACTCCGCAGGACTTGTGAACAAAGAAAAATATCACTGCCAAAATAGAGGTCACACATTCCAAGTATTATTGCACGAGATGAGAGTGCAGTACTGTAACGTCAAACTTGATGAAATCTCGAATTTCATAATTTTTTTTACATTTGGTTGCATCCATTTTGTCAGTGTTTTCCCCACAAAAACTTACTAATGGAACAATACTTTCAAACAATCCTTTTGAGCAATCATGAAATTCAATTGCAGGCAGATGTTCGGTTTGAAATTGATAAGTAATTTTCCACTCCTGATTTATTTTCTGACATGAATCTGATAGATGCAGTAATTTCAGCGGGTCTCTGTGAGAAGTTGGATGCTCAAATTAAGCTGCGTGACAAAATAACTTGGTCAAATCCAACACAAACATTTGAAATTACTGAATCAACAAGATTGTCCCCAAACGCAACTTCATGGAGTATAGTACTAGGAACCAATCAGAACTCTTTCATTTAATTTTTTCACACCTATAAATACAGTGAAACCCCCAGATGCGGACTGTTGTCCGTAGACCAAGGTTAAACACATACAAGTCCAATAAAAATATATGCTTCCAAATATATTCAATTCACTATATATTTGTAAAATCACACAAACATAAAAGTAGAGAGCTTTTAAGAGAGTCTTGCAAAAACGTTCTGCAAGTCTCTCTGAGAAATAACCGCAAATGACTCTAGAGTAATTCTGGAGAAATATGTGGGAAAGAAAGTATATTTATACCTTCCTGGAAACACAAAATATAGAGGCGGAATATTTGCCTAGATTGAGGAACTGCGGGTTCCATGAACACTGATGAACATATATATATAAATCCGGGTTTATAAATTAATATTAATAATATATACTCTTGCAAGTTCAACAGAATAGGCTTCTTCTAAATGGGCAGTTTAGAAGAAGGCAGTGCAAGTTGTTTGTCACTGTTGACAAATAGCAAGTTGAAAAGGAGAAACGCACAATAATGACCATCAAGCATTAATGCAGGCTGATGTGAGAGAGGGGGAACCAAAACAAAAGGGGAACAGCTGCAAGGAAACAAGTACCTTGTTGAGAAGGATCTCCTTCCAAATAAGGAGAAAAGAAAATAATTGCAATTTGGTTTCTGGGTTACAGGACATAATTAGTCCATAAAGAGTGTCCCTAAGTTGAATTGTCTCTAGGTCAAGTCTTGTTTTCCCATACACTTACATTATATAATTTTTGTTTTATGGAAAAAATATTCTTCAGAATTCCATGAAAAAAATTGTTTTCCCTTGAATTGGATACCATGAATATCTTTTCAACTCAATAAGAACATTTGGAGCATTGAATAGTGTACCTCTGTACAGTACATTGAAATGTTGGCATTCTCTGTAAAAAAAATTATATTCAAGTCACAAAGAGAGAAGGCAGTCTCTATGTGCTATAGTTAATTTCCTACATTAGCTGAATGGATGGGAAAATGATGGGAGAAATGCCAAAGAATTTTTCTTGCATAGATCTTAGGGTTGGAAATATCTATTTCTTGCCATTAAGCCTAACAAAAGTCAATCTTCCTGAAATGTATTGGCAATTTTATCATGCAATGTCCTCATGTTGGGTCAGTGTCTGTATGTTGGGCCTTTTCTATGCCTTTTTTATTGGAAAATAAATGTCCCCAAGTTAAATTATCCACATGTCAAGTTGCTTGCTTGTTGGGGTCTCACTGTATTCATTTATTTTGCAGATGAAGTGGACATGAAATCATATTTCGAGTTCAAAGAAGAACCGCGATGGGGACAGAATCTGGAGATAGACTCGACTTACGTCGCATTCGACTTTAATTCGTCAACTTGGACGTACACCTCAGAGAAACCCAATGACGTACTGGTCAAGTACCTGACTCTAGTGGGCAACAACGACGCTGCCCTGCGTCCAATTCTGGACGTTCTCAGACCCACCCTCGTCCAGTTCGTCAATCGGTTCCTCTACAAGACCATGAGCAACATCTTCAAGAATGTGATCCTCATTTAGCTCGCCAAAATTTGCCTCATGTGCCACACATTTTGCACTTTTTTTTCCATGTTTTCATTTTGCGTGTTTCGACTGCCTGTATGCCTTTGATGATGACGGGAAGCAACAAATTCTGACAACAACAAAAGTCTAGTGACCCATTTTTTTGATTATGCCAAAATGTTTGCTTCTTTCAAAATTTATGCTTTACTATCAGAGGGTTGTTGCTTGTTTTTATCTGTGAAAAGAAAAACAATTGATTGTGCTCGTGAAACAGTTATTCGCGTGTGCTTTTGCGAAGGTTTTTTTTTTCATAGTCAATTTGCTTTTCTCCTCAGCGTTTAAATTAAGTAAACGCGAATGGGACGATTTTTTTTGGAGAAGGGTATTTGAATGTCCAGACCTCGTTTCTTCGTTTTATATGAACGAACTTTGATGAATTTTTTTTCGGTTGGATTATTGTGATTTTATGTTCATCTTTTTCAAGGAAGCATTTTAAGGAAACTTTTGAAAAATATGTTGATGCGAACATCAGTGGCCAGATTGAAAATCCGAGAAAAAGGGCTTTCTTCTTATTTTTTTTTTGTCTCGAGCGAGAAAGTGTCAAGTTGTTTCTTGTGTTCATGCGTGATTGGAAGGAAGAAAAAAGAGGGAGATTCCAGGAATCGTTGGGTATTTTTTTCGACGAGCTGTCGAAAGGTTTAACTTCTCTGCTTCTGACCTTCTTGTGTGCATTCATGCACGTTTTTATTCCTGAGATATATATATCTCATGGGTTCAATTTTATCAGGGAATCAGAGCCAAGAGGATCTTGTGGATTCGTTGATTGAGAGCCGCTACGTCATCAATGCTCGAGTGGCCAGAGTGATGATGCAAGTGGACCGGAAGCATTTCGTCACTAAAGATCCCTATGTAGATTCTTCCCAGCCCTCGGGCATAAAAGGAGTCAACGTCTCTGCTCCCAACATTCACGCCACCATTTTGGAACTCTTCAAGCATCACATTTTCAATGGCTCTCGAGTCTTGGATATCAAGTAAGGAGTTTATGTCACAAGGATGGTTTCTGACGATCCTCTCAAAATGATTCTCACAGTGAAAGCATTTGATTTTGAATTTTAATATCGCTGGAGCTTTTCTCTCAGTTTTTAATACAGACGAGGGACCCCGACGTACGGAAACTGTGACTTAGGGACACTTGAAACTAGGAAAAGTCTGCCATGACATTTGAATAATGTCTCAAGATACAGGCACTTGTTCCACCATCTCTAGAAAGATTCAAACTTTTAAAATTGTGATCTCTTTAATAAAGTGAACTACTGTAATTATATTCACAAAAATGAATTTCATTATACAATTACCCTATTTTATGATAAAAAACAGGGTAATTCTTTAATATTTGTGTCAAGTTTTTTCATCATCTGTGCCAGACTTGTGCTTGTTATTTGCTTCTTGATCTGCTTTTGATGCCCAAAGATCAGATTCTGTACGATTTTTTTCTGCAAAGTCATTTTCAAAAATACAGGCACTTTTCCGCCATTTATAGGAAAATTAGAATGTTGATATCCATTTAAAAAAAGCAATTATTCATATTCAAAAAATGATAAATTCAATTAAAAAATTACTCTAATTCATAATCGAAAACAGGCAATATTTTTTGTAGAAGTTTTCATCATCTGTGATAGACTTGTGCTTGTTATTTGCTTCTTGCTCTGCTTTTAATGACAAATGACCAGATTCATTGTGGTTTTCTGCTGCAAAGTTATTCCTTCTACCTTGAAGGTTGAGAATGTTTCAATTTTTTGGGACTTCCGGCTTAATTTTTGATGAACTGGAGAACTATTGAAATATGCTCTCATTGAAGTCTATTGGAAATTCTGATACGACATGATGTACAGTATATATAGATGATCTGACATAGGGGCAAGGTCCAAGAACAAATTGAAGCTTGTCCAAATCTTGGGACCCCACTATACTGCACTTAAAAGTATTCAGAGATTTACAAACCAATTTCAGTTGTGAATCCAGGATATGCTATTTGCATGGCAAAAAGCTGGAAATTTACGCTTCTGCTTTCGTATCGTTACTCGTTACCAGTTCCACACGCCCTACATCTTCAAGCGTGCGATGAAAACAAAATATTTCACTTGAACATTGTTTGCACAGATGTCGCACAGGGTATCTGTCCACGTGTTTCGCGATAATGGCCGGCGTCGATGGAATAACCATAGCAATAGAATCAACGCCAGCGATGATCGACAGAGCCACAAATTGCATCTCCAAGCATCACAAGTACCTCTTGGACACACGTCGGATCGTGTTTGTCCAAGACTGCGGCTCCAAAGGCTGGAACTACTATGGCCCCTACGACGCCATCAATGTTTCCGGGGCCCTGGAGGAGATACCAGAGCAACTCGTTGAGCAACTCGCCAGAGGAGGGAGACTAGTTTTGCCTGTGGGCCCGAAAGGGGGTCAGCAGTTGCATTGCATTGATAGAACACCAACTGGCGAGATCACGCAAAAAGTCATGATGTCTGTTACCTTTGCGCCATTAATTTCCGAATCTCCTTCTTGACGCGAATGAAAGCATAAATACTGACCCTCTGCTGTCCTATGATGAGATTAGAGATTGAAAAATAGCATTTTATTGTACGTTCCTGTTCGAGCGATTTATTTTACACCTGTGCTAACAGCATTCGCGGAAGACTCAAATCTGAAATTCAAATCTGATCGTTGAAATGAGGAACGGAAATTAAAAAAAAATACCATTTGCGTTTGAAATCGTTGTGTATATACAGTATAATCCAATAGAATGGCACCAACTGAAGCACGTGAAACGAAAGTTTCAATTGTTAAAATATTTTCAATCGTTCCGAACCGTATAGTGATATAAAATCTCAAATTTTAAGCGGGGGTCAGAAAACCCAAAATTTCGTTGGAGACGGTGGCATAATTAGAGGCCAGCAGGGATTGCTCAAAATGTTCTCTGAATAAATTTAAATTCATAAATAAATTCTCTAAACCTCACCGTACTACTTTTTGCTCTAAAAACAAATTACTGTATAGGATAGAAGAATGCGCTGTTTTTCTTCGACAAAATTTTCATGATTCGACTTTATTGAGTTCACGCCTCGTTCGTTCCAAAACATGGATTATGACGCACTGAAAACAATGCGTATGCAGTTCATAAAAACTTTTGTTTTTTATGCTTCTTAGTACTCCAAACTATTTCTGGTATACTGTATACACATCCTATTCTTGGCCTTTTTGTTCATTTTTTAAAAGCGTCGTTATGATTATTTCTGAAAAACTACGATGTGTTCATGAGTAATTTCAGATGCTCCGAAAAACATCCAAAAACTGTGGTATGCGTTCAGAAATGAGTTGGATGCGTTGGGCACATTTTCAATGGCAAGAACTTTATTCAAATAAATACACGATCTTGAAAAATTAAATAATGCGCGGTTCAAGCAGTGAGATCACGATTAGCAAAAGAAAACAGGGCCTGAGCTTTTGATCGTCTGTCTGCTGCCACATTCTTGACTCAGTTTTTTTTTTTTTTTTTTTTTTGGATCAATGTGCAGTTATACCCCTTATAACGGACACGTAATATAATAACAGCGTTTCGCACAACGGACTTGGACAGCCGCCGATTATTTGCTTCTGAAACATTCAACCTTGCTTTGAATACTGCGGTATACTCTGTTAAAAAGGATTGATTGTCTTATGAAAAGTCATAGTTGCGCGGAGAAATACGATCATCAAACTTCAATTTGCAGGGGATAACGAATATTTTATGCAGTATTTTTGATGCTTTCATGAATTGGTTGCTTTTTCATGCTTCTTATTGCTTTTACTTTTGTGAACATGCACCAACTGAATATTTTGAAAAAAAAAATCAGCCTGAACATTTCCAGCTGGTGATCTGAAATAGATTTCGCTTCCCATCTCATATTTTAGCGGGTTTTTGAATCAATTAAAAATCGAATACAACGTCACGTTCATCGGTTGATGGAATTTACGGACAATATACGGATACTACGAACGTTTAGAATGAATTGAGTCCGTTATCCGAGGCACCAGCAGCTAGTGTTCAACACAAATGCATGCACAGATGGACTCTCTCTTTCTCTGTCTCTCTCTGCATCGAAATTCAAGGGGCCAGACAAAAAATTCCTTGTAGACAGAATTTTACTGTAGATAATTCCTATATAAATGGACTCTCTCTGCAATGATCTTGTCTGCAACGATTTCCTCTGTACAATAATTTTTTTTCCTTCCCCCCCCCCATGTATTCTGTCCAGAACGAATGTGGTATTTATCTGATCCCTATTTGAGATTCATTAATCCAGGTAGAGAACTTTATGGGTCGAAAACAATCGTTATACAGATAAATTATTTGTAGAAAGAGTCCACCTGATGCATATCGTCAATTCCGGTCGTATCGAGTGTCAGTGCTGTCGTCGTCGTCGTGGGGGTTGTCCATCATATATGCTGCAGAATACAAACGTGCTGTCGACTTGGGTGTGCTCATGTGCTGTATATGTTTTGTGTGCACGGAAGCTGTCGTTCGATCGTTTCTCTCTTAACGAAGGGTAGTAGGAGTGAACGAAGGAAGGAAGGAAGGAAGAGGAGGATTAGCCAAGAAGTCGTCCCAGTCCCAGAAGACCGCCGCCCCGGTTATAACCCCGTCTGCCGCCGCCGACGCCCACGACGAACCGGGAATTGAAGGGGCCTCGCAGTGCGATTTTCGCCCCGGGTTTCCGCCCTCCTCCTCCTCGGCCGCCACCACCGTAGCCCCTGCTGTAGCCGGAATAAGACGATGAGCCGTAACTGGGTCTGCTGTAACTCGAGTAACCACTACTGTAACTGGGCCTGCTGTAACTCGAGTAACCGCTACTGTAACTGGGCCGGGAACTAGAATAACCGTAACTTGGGTAACTGCTGGACCCGTACCCTGAGTAGCCGCGACTGTAACTGCTGCCGTAACCGCGACCGTAGCTGTTGCCGTAGTACTGCTCGGATGGGGCGAGGTCATCGTCCTCTGTTTCTGTGTAGGAAATGATTTGATTCGCTGACGCATCCAGGGTTTCGTCTTCTTTCCTTTCCGCCAAACTGGTGGAAATGTTGGCGACGACCATCAGAATAATGAACCATGCCTGTACAGTAATTGGGAAAGGGACATTGTGAGTTCGAGCGAACAAGCCATGTTGACGTGCATAATAAAGACGAATTCTAAAGCCGAAACCGAATATATACGAGTTTTGTCCCAGTTGGACACAGCCTCTGATATTTTTACATGTGAGTAGAATGTGTGACAGTAAATAAATAAATAAATAAATAAATAAATAAATAAATAAATATATATATATATATATATATATATACAGAGAAAACCTCATGTGAGTAGAATGTGTGACAGTAAATAAATAAATAAATAAATAAATAAATAAATAAATAAATATATATATATATATATATATATATATACAGTGAAACCCCCATAAGACGCCACCATTTGTCCTGAGCAATTTTGGCAGTTTAAAGGGTTGGCGCTTGGAGGTATATCAAACATTTAATTTTAATTATTTGATCAAAAATACTAAATTTTCCTCAAAAAGTCGTAGAGACACAGGTTTTCTAGGGACTTCAGTCATTTTCCGAAGAGTATTGCTTTGATCAATGGATTACTCTTTTAGAAAATTCATTTTGCTGCATCAATTCATTCAAATTTTAAGATTAGGTCAATATATTGTTCAAATTTAAAAAAATGATCATCGTTATTTTTTCTGGGATTTATTTAGGATTTTTTTAAACTTTTCAGTTTACTACACAGTGATGAGTGAAAACATATCAGCTACAGCAGGAGTGCCCCTCCTGTGTCACAGCCTCACAGGGTGCAAACATTTATCAGGCCTGCTGGAAAATGTATTTTTTTTGTTTCAGCCATTATCTTTGCAACATTTTAAACAATGGTTAAACTGACAAAGAAATATAATTTTTAGTCAAGGCTGACGAATTTCCGTCACCCAGTGGCATGGGTGAACTCTGGCTGTATCTGGTAAGTTTTTATGCATATATTATACTGTACAGTAAACTGAAAAATTCTTTAAAATGTGAAAAAATTTCAGAACTCTACAATATCATAGGCTAAACAGTAAAAAAATTGTTATACAATCGTATCTCGCGACTCCATCTAGGAAATTCAGGGGCTGAGTCCAATTAGGGCAACCGATTTTTGCAGAATCAGAAAGTTTAGAGTGCAGGTGAAATTTATTTCCAAGCTTCATAATGAGGAGATTCCTTCGTCTTTTCACCGATATTCACTGACAAAATGAAACTATGCGGAAGTCTGCAGAAAATATTATTGTCCAGAAGCTGCTTATGAAGTTGTAGAAGATCTGTCGGAGCCAAACAGATTAATTTTAAAAACTCCAGTAAATTACGTGCCGTGCCTGTATACATTCTTTGACTGCTGTCACTGATGTATGTTTCGTAAATTATAGTCACGTTTATTATGACACATAAATTGCATCCCACCTATTCATCATCAATGAAAATATGTTCTGATCACCTCTCTAATAACATGACAGTTTTTCAGGAAATTTCCAAGTCGGGCTTTTAATTTGTCGAATCTGGAGACTGGAGGACAGAATTATTGTCAAAAAGGCTATATTTTGTTTATTTGAACATTATCGTTTTTCATTTTTTTCGATTGTCGCTGTAAATAAAACCCAGAGGATAACGTTTTATTTCGAATAAACTGTTAATAATCTGCGATCAAATATCGCTCTAATGCGTGAACTGTACGCTTTTTGTTTTATCGAAGCAGGCATTTCACAGAAGAAAACGAAGGAAAAACATTTAGTTTATTTTGTATATGTATTGCTTATAGCAAAGAAATGTTTACAAAGGTTGAGGAATTAAAAAAATTATGAAACTCCTCGGAAGATGCATACAATATGATGCATTTATTTTTGCTTTCAATTATAGAAAAGAAGGGAAAAGTCATACCTGGGAAAACACTGTTTTGAAAGCAAAACGGGTAGGAGAAATTAGTTTCCTTGAGATTATAAATCGGCCCAATAAATGTACGACCAGAATATGTCAATAATATGTGAGAATTTCAAAATGCTGATGAAAACAGGCTATTTGTCCAAAACTGCGGCTGGCACAATTTTTAGGTAATCTAGTTCAATTTTCCGGATATACTGTATATGCTTCACACTACGTACCGAGCAAGTCTGGGAACCCATAATAAACCGACGTTCGCTGGCAGTTTCCTGAGGATTTTTCTGAAACAAGAAATGCACGACACCGCAAATCTTTACAATTTAGCAAAGTTTACAGTTTCAAATCAATTCCGAGAAGATTTATCGATGTAATTGTTTCTTTTAACACCTTTTTAGTTTAAAAAATTGAAACTTTTCCGAGTCGACAGGATTCTACACCGAGTTCAAGATGTTGACTGATGCCATCAATGTCATCAACTGGAGCTTATATGGTTCAAGCCCAAAATGCGTAGGTTTGTTTCCTTCTAACCTTCTTGGAAAAGTTTTTCCTTGAAACTCGTCTTTAGTTTTTGTGTCTATACGAAAGAACATAAAAAAATTTGGAGCACGGGTCGATTCAGAAAGATTTGACAGTGCTGGAATCTAAGTACTGTTATAAGTTTTAGTACAGTAGTTTCTCGTTACAACGAAGCATTTGGGACATTGAAAAAAAAAACTTCGTTCTAAACTAAAAGTCTTCAAAACCAAATTAGAATATAGCACTGAATTATCATGGTTTTTGAAAAGGGATCAAATAGAAAATTCGTTGTAAGCATAAATAATATATCGTGATTCGTTGTAACGATGCCATTCTATTGTATTACTAATGATCTCAAAATATTCTCGAGTAAACATAGTTAAAAAGCTGTTGCTTCATTTCCAATGCAAAACGGCGCGCAAAAAAATCAATAATAATTAGCAATTCTCACATTCAAATTTGTCACAGAAATGTAAGTACGGATGAACAGTACTAAGGATCACCCGAGAAAATTGGGCAAATTTCCGAGAATCGAAGGTCGCCCGGGTCTGTTTCCCCCGAAATTAAACAAATTTCCGAAAGGGCGTCCCCCTGAACCAAAGGGTCGTCCCCCTGAGCCAAAGGGTCGTCCTCCTGAGCCACCAGGCCTATAACCCGAATTAGAAGACCCGAAAAGGCCGCCTCCATTGTTGTTGTAGTAGTTGTTGCCGCCACCGCCGCCGCCGCCGCCACCGCCGAATCCTTCGACCTGGAATGTGAGGGAAGTTCCGAATGGCCCCTGGAGGTGAAGATTCGTTCGCCCCCTGGCTTCTTTCGCTGGTTGAACTGCCGAGGCTCTGGAATTGTCTCCAACACGATGCGACTGGATTTGTTTCTCTTGTTGCCTTCTTTCAAGTCCGCGTGTTGGTGAGTTTGGAAATAGAAGAATGCTTACTCGATGCTCCATGACGGATTCTTCTCGATTTGCGAGTCCAGGTTTATTTTCTGAGAAAACGACGTCTTGTCCGACAACAAATCCCAGCAACGTCAAGAAGAAGAAGAACACTGGCTGCAACTGGGCACGAGGAAACATATGATTATTCGTGATTTTATTCAATTGATACATCTGAACTAACCCTGGTCTTCTCACAGGAATCCATCCCGAGAACGTATGCGGAAATTCTAGTATACTTCGAATGAGACTCTATTTTTTTTCTGAAATGTAATATGCTTCAAAATTGAAGTGATTTGAGCACTAAGACAAGAAAGGAGTGAGAATAGATTACAAAATGACTTGATGCAGGCAAATGCTTCTTGCACGATTTCTTTCTTGAAAGGGAAATTGCTCCAAAAAGTATTTTTTTCAACAGGAAATCTCACTGGAGCTCCTTTGCCTCTTCGAAACTTAAATTATCGTGTGAAATATTTTTCAAAACTGAATCAGTGTTTTTCAAACGTCTTTGAATGACTTGATTCATGTTTCATACAGGCATGAACCATGAAAGAGACACTAATATACTTGAAAAATGTTTTTTTATATTCGTAATACTGGAGTATGTCCCTTCAAGCTTATATTGATCTTACATATTTTCGCATTCTATTTAATTCGTCAAAAAATGATCATTTCACGTTTTTTCAGTCTATGGCTTCTCTAAAAAGAGTTTTGTTGAGTGTATGGATATGCCTGATTAGTTATCAAAGTGTTCAATTACTCCATACAATTTTCAAATAGTTAAGAGAAATAATATTCATCCAGAAAACTTGCATACGTCATTTTACATGCAGTTTACGGTTGGTTCTACCGAGTATAGTGGGATAGCATATTAAAGAGGATTTTTCTTTGTGTGAGAACAGTTGGATCAGAACATCGTTCTTATAATCTTTCACAATTTTTAGAGAGAAATAATCAATTAAGAGATTGTTTTTTCATGTTAATCGACAATCGAGAAGTTGATGAATCCAAGACTGTAGTTGAAAAAATGTTTAGAAGTATATTATTTACGCTTTGAGTCCATCGTGATTTTGCTCAGAAATTCGGGCAGCAGAAGAAAAGACTTTCAAAGTATAGTACTGACAATCTTCTGAAATATTGTGCATTTGTTGACAACTTACAATGAATGGAGAGGAGATCATCAATTCATCTCCGCATTCTGTAAGAGAAATTATAATTCAAAAAAGTTATTTATTTCTTCCTATGATGCTACGAAATCAAGGCCAGAAAATATCTGTTCAGCACGTCATGTCATCTATTTAAAATCAATTCCGCCAGAAAAGTTGGGAATCCAAAGAAAAGACATTCAGAATACTGTACCGACAATTTTCTGAAATATTTCCTTGCACATTTGTTCACAACTCCTAATAATGAAGAAGAGATCACCTAACTATTTCCGAATTTTATCGTATAAAAAAAAATTCCAAGACAGAAAACTAATTGATTTTCATCCATGATGGTATCGTATCAAGGCCAGAAAAGACCCGTTCACCACTTCATGACATCTACTAAAAATAATTCCACCAGGAAATGCGAAAAAATTAATTGCTGTCTTCAAAGGCCTTCTGAACCAGCTCCTCATGTGAAAACCGAAGGCGTTCATGGCTTGAATAACAGAACATCAAAAACACACACACACGTGGGGGAAAAACCTTGCTTCCTTCCTTCTTATGATGAGGGAAAAGCAGACACCAATCAACTGATTTGGAGAAGATTATTCTTGGAGGTGAACCGGGGCCTCGTCGTCAGGTGACTGCGGAGAGACAATCAAAGGGCCGGAAGCTTCTTGACAAAAAATTATTGTGTCGACAGCAGCGGAGTTCATAGACGATTACGTAGTAAGGCGTCGACCCTATGTCAAAGAAACCTTAACACAATTTAAGAAATCATTGCATCATTGGAAGCAGGAAGATGTCTGAACGAGTTTCCATCCGCCTCCGAGAACAAGGGCGGAACGGAAACGGGAGTGAAATCCACGGATTCGTTTCCATTTGCGGTCTTCTGCCTGATTTGGAAATTTTAGACTTCAGGAAGAAGGAGGAACAAATTGTCTTCGTCAACACTGCAGAAAAAACCCTTTAAACTTATCTTGACGAATGGATGTTCTTGGTCAGAAACATCCAAGAATTCATGCATAATAGGACTCCTCGAAAATAACAAAGACCTATATGTAATTATATAAAACTGACCCTGGTTTCAAACATTTGCAATGTTTCCAAAATTCTTCTATTGTGATCATCGTCTGAATGATATTTTTCAAAAGGCTTGAATTATAATATTTCACTTTTCTTCCATATGTTTGATCTCGGATTTATCGAAGTGTGCATAGGTGAAGTTTATTTGATGCACTTATAACCCTATATATTTTAATTTCCCCACATGTTATTGAGATTACTTTTAACACGTCATGTTCCGGATAGGAATGGAAAAGTAGAAATGTTTAGGATTTTGAGAGTATCAAAAAAAGCATGCGAAAGAAAGGAATTTTTGAGGCTTTTGATCAACTGAAACCATTTTCAAGTACATTATACGTATAGCCAGCAAGTAGTCATTTTGTTTTTAGTCCTATATTCTCTGTGAAGAAGATCAAAATGATGGAGTATCAGGATGTGCAATTCGATCCTGATTTTCATTTCTCTCAAGTCATCCCATCATTTTCGCAATGATGCACCATCAGATTTGATGATAATGTTCCCTTTGAAAAACACCTGTGATCTTGGCAATCTTCGTTTTGATACTGTATATGATGATGAATAAAGAAGCTGATATTGAATGTCAACCACATCAACAAAAACAAAAAGCATTGAAAATCAACGGCATCGGTTTACTATCTATGACGCTTTTCAAATCCAACATTGATTTGCCTTATTCTGAGTCTGGAACTCATGTATTGCTGGCGAATTTAACTTTGAAGCACGGGCTTAACAATATTTTCTGCAATTCTTCTTACTCATTCCCGCGAACCTCTAAAATAAAAAATACCGGAACCATCAGCTATATGTTTTTCAGAATTAATCATCTTTTCAAGATTGCAAGGCAAAATACGGATGTTAAAAATTGCAGGGATTTTTCCAGAAGTTTTTCGAAGAGTTATCGAATATCTTTTTAAATGAATTTTCACTCATTTTGAGGCAATTGAAGCTAATGTCCCTGCATTCAGAAAATTTGGAATAACTTAAACTAATGAAATGAAAGCCTTGGAATTCACGGAACATTTTAGTTTGAAATAGGAAGCGAAGAAAAATTTTAGTGAAACACAGCAAACGATCGTCCATCCAGTCAATGTGAATTAAGCCTCAATTCCCGGGGGTGGGGTGCATCATTTGTACTGTATTTTTAATTTACTGTAGAAATCATGTACCATGACACAGAATTTGAAGTTCAACACGAAAACACAGATGAGATGCAAGCAAATTAAAATATACAGGAACAAAACCAATCGCTGGGATTTCAAATTAACGAAAAATTCCATTTCAAAGGCTAGTGGATTCGGTATACAATATATATTGAATAAGTTTCCGCACGTCCATTAGTTTTACTAACACGGCTAGACCATGGGAAAAGTACAACGACACACTACTTGCCCTTTATCCTTATGTTATTAAAATGGCCTTTAACTTTGTCCAATTAAAAAAGTACTATCAGACAATAATTATGGCGGAGAAGCATTGGACCATGATTCCTTCTCATGTGCCGGTCAACCCGTGTGTCAATGCATTTTTTCTAAATTTTTCTATAAAAACCAGCCGGGATGCGTCTGATTTTTGCCACATTAACCGATCAGATTTGGTGAGAGAAACAAGTACATCCTAAAACCGAATACTTTTATCTATAATCCCACAATAATTGACGAAGTGCGTCTCTCACAATGAAGCTGGAAGTGTTTTTCAGGAAAAAAGTTCAGAGAAAGAGAAGAAAAGATAGTTGTGATGGAAAAATCAACCACCAAAATCGATTTTAGGATTTTTTAAATGCGCAAGTGCAAAAAGAGCCCTCGAAAATCTTTCGAATTGATTAAGTTTACTGCAGTCAAAGAGTTTAAAACTTTGAGTTTTCCCAAAAATGGAATACGCGGGTTTTACCCCATTATTTTTCCTCAATCTGGAACAGGGATTATTCAGATGACGAAATCTTCCCAAAATGTTCATGTTATTAAATTAAAATTTTATGGCTCGATATTCCTTTCAATGTAATGCACGTCGAACAGCGATTTGAGTAAAATTGGGAGAGGAAGAGTATTAAGAGACAGCGGAATTTAAATTCAGATATTACTGTACTGCCTTTAAAGCGAAATAGAACTTGACATTTTGAATTTTTGAGCGTGAAACATTTTAGGAAGCAATCAGGGACTGTACTTATTTAGAAAATATTCACAGGTGTTTTTAAATATTTTGCTTGAGGTTCTTGACGTAGCCTTTAGGAAAACACGACCCAATAATTGTTCGTGTTTTCCTTGAAAATAAAGCTGTGAACAAGATTCTAGAGTCGCAACGATTAATTTTGGAAAAATAATTACTCATTGCGTGCATCAAATATGCTACAGAACCTATTCATTTTGGAATCGTCCGGGGAAAAGGAAAAATCAGCTGTCTTTGGCCAAAATGCATTCCGTGAACTTTGAAAAAATTTTCCTGACTGTTGCAATTCTTGCACCGGTCGGAATTTTGGCTCAAACCTTGGAAGCTTCTTTGCCGCCGGGTTTCATGATTTGCGGAGACCAGATAATGGATCCCGCCAAGGGTTCGAAAGTTCGCTTCTGGTGGGGCTACCATGAAATGGACCCATCGAGACTGTTTTTCGTTGTCGCTGCGAAGGCCAAGGGTTACGTTGGCATCGGTTTCAACAATCGCGAACAAATGAAGGGCGCCGACATGGTTCTCGGTTGGATCACTTCTAACGGCACTGTTACATTTGAGGTGAGATTCCCAGAAATCAGTGTTGGTTTTTTAATCAATGTCTTTCTTCACATTCGGCTCGTTTTCTGAAAATTCAGAACGGCGTAGATTCGTGCAATATTCTCGAGTATTCGCTATAGGGCCTGAGTCAACTTAACGGGAGGTGAATTTGACCTTTTTAGAGGATGCTTCTGACAAACTTTTAGTCAATTACTAATCAGGTTCATTATACATGGTCAAGATTGCGAAGAGCACGTTTGTGGTAAAGAAACAAACACTGTATTCCTCCTGTCAAGACTCTCAAGAGTGATATGTTTCTATTTCGGTTGATACATTAGATTAGAAGAGGGTGATCCAGGAGCAGGAATTAATTTTCATGAAAATAAAACGTTAAACGAGGATTTACATTTTTAGACTGCATTCAAGGTTAATGAATACAAAATATTTGCGATAATGAGATTTATTCATACCAGTTCTTTTGTTGAGTTTCTGATGAGAGCAGACGAAATAATTTAAAAAAACAATGTTTGATACTCCCAAGGTATAGAAATTACCGTGTTAGGCCAACTTCCACATCCGAATTTCGATAGGACATCAGTCTTCGTCTGGTATCCAACAAAGAATTCACTTCATTTTTTCCGTCGTTTTCAAGCATCAGCAAGAATCCAAAGCATAAAATTTACAAGCAATAAATTTTAAAGATATATATTTTCATGGACTTTATTTTTACTGTGCTTGCCAACAATTCTGGAATAAATAACGGCGTAATGTTTTTTCCACTAACTTGTTTTTGATGATGAAGTCTTGATATTCAGATGCTTGTTCATTCGTCATCTATAGTTATGCTAATACCATTTTCAAAATTCTTGCACGGCATTTTTCCCTTTATCTTTTACTAATCATCTTGGTGTAGTTTTTTCTTGATGAAGTTTTACGAAAAATCCGCGTCGAAAAATGGGAAAAATTAACTTTTTATCATACAATAATTATATTGGCTGCTGCGAATCCCCTGCTTAATTTAACATTATTTCTCCACTTCCAGTATCGAAGCTCGTATAATCTATTTGATAATTAATTATGTAGCTAATCAGCATCGTGGAAATACGTAAATTTCCTTGTATTTCCGTCCGTCCATGAAAAATAGATTACCGGTAATTCATTGATTTTCGTCAATATTCAAAAGAAATATCACATGGAAGCAATTAATAAACCCATGCAAAATATTTAATGAGGCTATCATGAATGTCGCCGTGGGCGGGGTACCAATCGTTCGGTCCTATATATACCTGGGACTTTGAGGAAAGTCATGGTACCCATTTCGAAAATACCCTATAACTTCATGCACAATTTCAGGGGTCTTGTGCCATGGCGCCTGGCGCACATTCCTGAGGCTGGTGCCCAAATCCCCTTTTCTTCTTGAATGGTTCAACCAGCTTAATCCGTCTACTGACCACAACAGAAAATAAGCTAGTAGGAAACCATTCGGGACACCATAATTATGCTGTTCTTTTCCGTTTCTCGTCCCCATGTCGATGACAATGACGGAGTTTAGGATCGATTCGGAAGCACAGACTTTGCGTCACCCATCTTAGACAAAGAGCAGAACGTGAAGCTCGAGGTGGCCAAGGAAAATGCAACCCACACTTTGTTTGCTTGGACCCGACCTGCGAAAACATCCGACACCTCCGGCCAAGACTGGCAGATCAATGTAATTGTTAAAAAAAATCCGTTTTTTATGCACCGAATTTTCAATTTTTTGTTTGTGTTTTCTTACTCTCCAGAATGAGATGATAGAAGTTTTGTGGGCTTATACTGATGAAGATCCTATTGGAGCTCCAGCCATGCACACGGAGAGAGGACACATGAAGTTGAATCTCGTGGAAAAACATCCTACTTTGGGGAAACCTTGAGCGAAATAATAATATAGTAATCTATCCTCTGGCTTTATCCAGAAAACAATACTCAATTTTCCTGGAAATATGAGTGGCATAAGAATGCATTTCGAAAAGGAAGCTTATTTGAGCATGCAATAAATTCTTTTTAAGCATCAAAAATGTTGCATGATTTTACTCTCAGGACAGCAGTACCTGTAGTTAACAGTCAGTGTTGAATTGATCGGTTTCTTTTTTGTTTTCTTTTTCGCTGAGTATGTCCATTTTGAACCGCAAGATATTTTGATGGTTCCGATATTTTTGCACGGGCGAATTAGTTGAAATTTCAACGAAATGATTTTTCGACATACTGTATATCGTAGGCTTTAGTGGGTACCTTGAGATTTTCACACACCACTTCAATCTTTTACAAATGGGGAAATGTTCCTTGTGGGATGGTTGTTCGATAGCACAACTTGACTTTCCTTAGGTCAATCGATTGATTTATGCACAAGCCTTTATTTGCTACTTTTTGTCACTCCAAGTCCAAACCAACATATAAACAATTAGAAAAAAAGTTTGGGATGCACATTCGCTTTCGAGAAAAAACGCATTTGATGCATTCATCGGACATAAATCAATTCCGGCTCAGAATGTCGCTCTTCGTCGATATCAAGTCGGGTCAGTTCGATTTCCGGTTGGTTCTGGAGGTCTTGTCTGGAGAAGAGCGGAACCATATAAAAGAATCTGAAAATAAGCAGGAAATTTATTGCAAATGTAATCATCAGCAGTTCATCAATGAACGAATGACACGTGATCATTCTTTTTCTTATTTTATTCGACTTGTTTCATGAAAAATCCATCCATAGAAACTCATATGCTGTCCTCTATGAAAAATAGTCCGAAACCCATGGTCCACGAACCAGCGCCATCTGCAGAATTTTTTAGCAGTTCATGAGGAATTCGGCATGATAAATCATTTATTTAGCATTATAAATTTATCACAGGTAATAATGAAGTTTGTAATCTGTATCTGAAATTTTAAAATGACAATGGCAGTTGAAATTATCTGATGAAAAGTGAAAGTTGGCTTTTCTCCTATAATAGTATTGTGCATCAAACACATTCTAACCGGTTTAAAAACATATTTCAAATATCTATTCTGAAAGACCTCTCTTAAAGCCCAGCTTTCTAATTTTCGGAACACATTCCACTATAGCTGCTTCATTAGTCATTAACTTCAATTATAAAATAAAAGTTTGGTTGGTGGACTTTGTGTCTGATGATTGAAATATTTCTGCTGCGCTGCAAAAATTCTGGGGGACTTCGCAAGTCCACAGCAAGTTAATGTGAATTTGCTGGTAAACACGGGTCCATAAAGGTTGAGGACAACTACACAGGTCTATCCAACCTGCAATGAAATAAAATGCCACTTCTATGTTTCATCCCCAAAGTATAGATGTCACTCACTCCGACGGTCCTCGGATGTCGACTGTTTGAAGTCGCCTGTCGATGTCATCTCGAGGATTTACCGACATCATCTCAACCGCTGGCACAACGACAGAAATCACCTGCAATGCGAAGATTACACTGCCTGAAAAGCGCAGGTCGCATTTCATGTTTTCATGAGTACACGTATTTATTTCAGTGAAACATACACCCTAAAAATTGATAGGAAAAAGGGGGTGCGCATCATGGGCGGTGGCCCTTACATGAAAAAGTTTTAAAAGTTTAGGTGTGCATTATATTTCATTCAAATTAGAAATTTTGAACACATTTTGTCAAACTAATTCACTTTTATGTAAACAATGGAAAGCTAGTTGAATTCAGGTTCAAATCATGCCTATATTCAAATTTATGTGTTCTTATTTTTGAAATATTGAAGTACAGTATTAGATTTATTAAAATGGGGTGGGTGTCTTACTTGGGGATACAGTTGAATTAAAATTTAAACTGGAAAACATGGGTGTGTGCACTACATTACTTGAGGGTAACTGGTTCTTGAGTAAATATGTTAACACATGATGAAGTAGTGTACTAGTGTACTACACAGTACAACTAGCAGCAGTATTGTGCAGTAATTGCAACACAAATGCTTCGAATTTTCCCCTGATTAATCAAATGTCACGCAGTAACTTGAGTACGCTAATTTGTTTTTATTCTTCTTACAAGAAAATGTCTGTGAAAGAGTATTCATTAACTGGGTTCCAAACAGGAAGACTCAAGTTTTTTTCACTTTCTGGAGAACAAGGCTGAGCCCAGGTTTTGATTATCCTCATCCAAAAGCATTCATTTACAGAGGAAAAATGGGCTCAGCTCATATGCACCCTTATTTTGTAAGCAAACATTCCTATTTTCAAACATTTTTTACTTCAAGTGGAGATTTGCATTGCAATAGCATTATTCGAATATAAATTTCATAAATTACATTGAACTTTTTTCATGGAGTAAAATACTTGATCGTCTGTGATGTAATTTACTAACTGATCTTGCTTTTGGTAAAAGTAAACCATTACTAATTGCATTAGCTAAATATTCTGAAATGCCTGCGGTATATATGATACCAAATATCTCTTTTGACAAAATCATGGCTTTTAATATAGAATCATCACATTTTCAAGGGTATTTAAGTGGTGTTATTTCTTCAGTATAAATACATTTGTTAATACATTGCCATCAGAGCACCTTCTTTTCTTATGCCCAGCCATAGCTTATGCACAGCTAAAAGAATGAGCTTCAAAAATATTTGGGACTCTTGCAATTCAATGCAAAGACTCTTTCTAAAATCTTAGAAGGCCCAGATAAATTGATAACTTTATAAAATTTATCCTCAAAGATTCTCTCCAAATTGTTTAATCAACTAAAACTTATTTGGGATATAGGCTGAACACCTTGTGTTTTAATTTTGGTTCAATAATTGCCTTGATATGCTGTAATTTGTATTACTGAGATTGTATTTTGCTATTGGGGAGGGGATGAAAGTGTATGCATTCGCATCAGTTGAGCAACTGTACATTCTGGGATGTATTTTCATCTTTTTTTAACACTTGAGCTACGGTGCTGGGATTTATCTTTGAAATTTTGTGCCCCAAGGAGTAGAAAGAAGGGGGAACAAAAATGGTTGGAGCAGCCAAAGTTGAGAAAACCCAAATTGTTTTGCATTCCTGCATAAAAATGTGCAAGAAAAAAAGAAAGAAAATTGCTGTTATGGGTGGCATTTTTTGCATTCCCGCCAGCGTTGGATTATTATTATTGGGGGATTAGCAGGACAAAGACTTTATTTTTTTTCGAATTTTTCCCAACTTTGGCCACTCAGCCAAATCTGCATTTTGGTGACCTTTGGTCAAACCAAAATGCAGGAGCATCCAAAAAAATCCTGGCACCACTGCATGATGGAAAAGAACCCACAACTGCCCAAGGTTTAATATCCATATGCAGCTTACTTCTCCATTTTCCATCATGATGTGATGGAAATCGTGTCCGGTCAGCCGCCAGCCATTCAATTCACGGTCACGCATCCGCCAGCCGGCAACCGCTGGTCCCTCCAACCGCCAGCCGGGGCAGTAGTTGGTCTGCAGAATCCCCAGCCCACCAAACCACGGTCCGGTCACCCGATTGTCGGGGCACCCAGAGGCCCCTTACAATCCCTGGTCAGTTGAATCTTGGCTCTAAAATCATGATCTCCCAGCACATAGGAGATCAAATAATGTTCATCATGTACTTTCCCAAAAAAAAAAGTGAAAAAAAATTTCAAAAAAAAAAAAATTTTGTGAAATCTCGGGTGCTGGGCGCAGAATTATTTCGCACAAAATTTCAAATTGCCTGGCTTTTCTTACATTTGCCACACACTTTATTATCAATTTCCAGGTTCAAGATTAAAAGTAAAATTGGCAATGGCCATAGTTTCAAAAATTTCAAAATTCTATATTTCTTCAGGCATCAGTGAAAACCACTAGTCATTGACACATACTATTTGTTGGCAGGACTTGTTCATGCACAACTTATTTATTTATATGTCATCTTATATACAGGTGATATTTTCTTGTTAGAATGATGTCATTTGTGTAAAACACGTCTCTGAATTAAATATAATTTTCTCGATTCACTTGGGTACAATGTGGTCTTCAATTTTTCAGATTTTAAATTTCTTAGCAAAATTATTGTCCCAAAATTGTTTTCACGCAATGTTAGAAAGAAAATCAAAGAAATGCGTACAACTTATTTTTTTCTTCAATTTTTCAGCTCTAAAAATTTTCAACTTTTTCAAATTTTTAGCCAAAAAATTTTAGTGGTGCATATTTTATTCTGAACGATTTGCGCCCTGATGCCTCTGGTCAGAAGCCGCTGTTTGCATTTTCCATGGATAACCTTTTCCCCGCAAATAATTCTCTGCCCAGCACCCGGGATTTCATGATTTTTTTTTTTTAATTTTTTTTATTTATTTTTGTTGGGAAAGTACATGATGAACATTATTTGATCTCCTATGTGCTGGGAGATCATGATTTTAGAGCCAAGATTCAACTGACCGGGGATTGTAAGAGGCCTGTGGGTGCCCCGACAACCGGGTGACCGGACCGTGGTTTGGTGGGCTGGGGATTCCGCAGACCAACTACTGCCCCGGCTGGCGGTTGGAGGGACCAGCGGTTGCCGGCTGGCGGATGCGCGACCGTGAATTGAATGGCTGGCGGCTGACCCGGTACCAATGGAAATATGGAAAGTACTGTAATTGGATGAATGTATGTGGGGAGGGGAGGGGGTTTGGATTTGGGAACATTGCTTGAACCTTGTGAATGCTGCAAAACAGAAAATAAAGCTTGCTGATCAATCAATCAATCAATCTGTGATCTTTGATTAACCAAGCACACAAGGCACCCAGATTTATGTATTTAGTCATTTCATTGTATAGGCAGAGTTGTAAACTGAACTCTTCTCTACTTGGTGTGACCTTGCCGTCATTTGAACTAGATTTAAATTAAACACTGTACTGTACACTGTTCAACGGGTGCCCCAAGATATGGACGTATGTAAGGAGGGCATAATATGCAGTGGCGTGATCTTCATAGAGAAAAAAAAAAAAAGTATGCTGGGACTCCACTCTGTTCACTCCACACTAGGAAGTGATACCACGGATGGATTCAAAACGAATGCCTCACCAGCACAGTGGTGAAGAAAGCAGCCAAGCTGAGGTGCGACAGTGCCATGCTGGTGCTTGATTGCCTCCTCGACAGTGCAAATAACCAACAATAGAATGGAGAATGATATTTTTGTGCCAGAATTCACGCGGTGAAAAACGGCGGGTATACAGGCAACAAGATCAAGGGTTTGGTGTTGTTACTGTATTTGGTTTTCCGTCAGGACGGCAACCAGCAGACTGACAAGAAACCCACTCGATGGCAACGATGATCCATAAAGTGGCGGTCTTTTTGTCAGGTGCACTGACCTTTTGGACAGGACTGGACCCGCCGTCTAGCTGTCCAATGACCCAGAAAGAAAATTCCTTCGACACTCCTCTTCATTCTCCTAATCATCATAATCCTGCGGACCTTTACAAACTTCTGATGTTGTTTCGTTGAACGATAAGCTATGAAGTTCAATCACAAGCATTCCAGAAAAAATAATGAAGGCTACTACGTGTAAAAAACGTGGTTCTTCCCGAATTTTTCGTTATCGAGGATCAACACGTTCCGGATAACAACCTTGTCTGCCGGTTCATCGGATAGAAACACCACCGCATCCCAGAAAAACCGTTTCAGAGAATTTCTGCTCACCGTCATTGATGAAATGAAATGAAAACCCCCCTTCCATAGCATGATTTCAGAAAAAAAACGTGTTTCCCAGAAAGCGAACTCTTTGAACTATAGGAATACATCATCAATTGAGCTTTGTTGCGTCAGTCTAGATGTCGTCTATTAAAATGATTTAGTGACCTCGTAGCTCATATTTTGTTCTTCCACCTACAAAATTAAAATCATTTGGACTTTAAAGTTGCTTGAAGAAAACCTGTAGGGAGGCTTTTCTCTGTCCTAAAGGCAACAACAAATAATTTTGGACTGTGAAATATCATATTTACTCAAGTACCACACACACCTTTTTTCTCAATTTTCAGAAGAAAAAAAGCAGTGCATGTCATAAGCAGGTACAAATTTTTCAAGAAGTTTTAGGAAGTTAACACACGTAATATAAATTACTATTACCTCTTTAAACCTTGTTTACATTGTTCTTTTGAAAAAACATGACTTACGTTGAAAATTGATCAGATTTTTGTTCAATTCATGCCTAAAGTTAAATTTTTTGTTCCTATTTTCAAAATTTGGTGGTTTTAGATTCACTGTAAAGTAGGGTGCATGTCTTACTTGGGGATAAGATTTTAGCAAAATTTCCAACTGAAAAACCCCTGTGCGCGTCTTACTTGAGGGCATGTGGTACTTGAGTAAATACAGTATTAAGAGATAACTTCAGCATTTTGCATATGCAATTGAAAAGTAACCAGAGTTTAAGAAATAAAACCTGAGTCTGGGTTGCTGATGGAGGACAGATCAATCACTTCCTCCAGGAACAACCTTAAGTGACTTGACAAACTCATAGTCTGGCTATAATGCCCGAAAATTATTGGACACAGCGTAAAATATGACGATACGAATTTATGTAAAAATAAACTTTTTTAAATTTGTGAGTTAAAACGAAGAATGGCAAAATGTTTGGCAATTGCTCAAGCTTAAATAATGTTTCCTGACTCATGAGTGTAATCATCCCATTTCTCAAGCTTGAGATATTTAATAGCATACACGGCAGTTAAATTTTTTTTAAACTTTTTTCTTGCCATTCTGAAGAGAACCACGGATGCATAGGGTGAAATATTTGAAAAAGTGGGAGAGGAAACATATACTTTATGAATAGGGGTGTAATTTCGTTTCAACCTCATCACGGGAACAGAAAAACAATGTTCGCAGAAGAATAAAAGTCTTTCGTCATCCGTTTTGATTCGTTTATTGTACTTCATATGATAGAATACGGTTTGAGGAAGTTAGAAACACTTTTCCACGCCAGGTCGTCAGCACATAACAAGTGAAAACAGTAAAAAAAAAAAAA
>CAJPEX010001358.1:14083-60093 GCA_905338405.1 Notodromas monacha | reverse complement strand
ACAAAATACAACTGGACATCTGACATGTATGCATACACCCATTCATTCCCGGACATTGAAAACAAAATATCAGTAAAAATCAGATCAGATGCCACAATTATGTCTGCATCAGATCCATATGAGGATATGGACTTTGTGTTTTGAAATGCCCTATTATTAAAAGTTTAATTTATGAAGAAATTGAGATTATACTGTATACAGTATTCCTATCTTTGACTGCAGGTAATGCAGTAAATTTCAACAACTTAAAATACAGGAATCTGTTTTGCCAACATTGTGAATTAGACATTATTCAAAAAATTCAAAAAGAGAGAACTATTCCCTGAGTAAATTACAGTTAGACCCTGAGATGCAGACATAATTGGCACATCAAGGGTGTCCATAAATTGAAATGTCCCTAAGTTGAGTCTCATTTTCCTGTAGACTTACATTATATAATTTTTAATCAGTATTTTCTGGAAGAAATATTCATCAGAATTCCATGAAAAAAATTGTCTGCAAATTGAAATTGATTCAGTCAATATCTTTCAAATCAATAAGAACATATTTTGAGCATTGAATACTGTACCTCTGTACAGTAAATTGAAATGTATATGTAAAATTAACTTTCAAGTCACAGAGAAAGAAGGAAGTCCCTCTACGTCGGAGGTGATTTTTATTTTATTTAACAGAATGGATGGGAGAAATGCCAAAATTTTTTTCTATCACAGATCTTAGGGTTGGAAGTACAGTATCTGTTTCTTGCAATTCAGTCTGATAAAAGTCACTTGTTTTGAAACTGATTGCCAATTTTATCATGCAATGTCCGCATGTCAAGTCAGTGTCTACATGCCAGGCCTTTTTTATGTCTTTTTTTATTGGAAAATAAATTTCCCTAGGTCAAATTGTCTGCATTTTAAGGCATCTACATGTGGTGGGTCTCAACGTGTAAGGTTCTCCATGGAGCAAATTTTCCAGCTATGATTCAACACATGTAATTGGGTCACCAGAAACTGCATCCATTCAGCTGTCAGAGGTTCAAGTCTTTATCAAGGGATCTTTTTGATTTACTTTTCCTTGACACAAAACAATCAATGGTTCCCAGGATAGAAAAGAGCAACTTCAGGTCTATGTGTATAAACAGTCAAAAGAAAGAGGAAGGGGGGGAAATGGGCCTGCTGGTCATGCTGTCAGCATTCTAGCTCCAGAATCCTCATCAAGCTGCTGATTAATCCCTCATCACTCTTGAAGTCCTCCTTATTGAATTTCTGATTCCCCTGTGGATGTGTGTCTGGAAAAACCTGGCAATCAAGGGTCCAAGCCAGAGGCCACGTCCAAAACTTCACGCAACCTGTCAAAACCTCACATCACTCAAAGTATCTGCTTCCCAGCAGAAACCAAACAACAATAAAAAAAACGGGGCCACGTAAAAAGTTCGGAATTGGTTCTCTCGACAGCAGTCGCTCAAAGTCGGGGAATGCAATTTTTCTGAACCCCTGGCAATAATTTATAAGGATTTGAAGAAACCTTGTGAATTTTGCGCAAATGTATCAGCAGGTGACGCTTTTTGTTTTAGAGAAACTTTGCGAGTTCTGCTGCGGCTGAATTTTTGAGAACTGCAGTGTTGGAAATCGTGTCACACGAAACCCTCAGGGACACAAAGTTTTCTCCAAAAAGAGATTCCAATGTTGGTTTGGATTTGCAGATTATATACTACAGTAGCTTCAAGCTTTTCATGGCAAAGGCAGACTTTTCTTTTGCAAAATTACCACCAAGAACATTTGAAATAAAAAATGGTTAACGGATTTTGCGTAAACTGACCGATGTACTTTGAGGTTTGACAAACCTCTCCGAGTTGATACTTTTTCAGTCAATCCCCAAAGTCTGGATATGTTTTTGTCCTATTCTTATTTTTTGCAAAGAATAGTTTTTGTAGACGAAAGAAAGAATCCTTTCAAAGGCTGCAATTTTTTTCCCCAAAGGCGGATAATCGCTGGTTTTTTTTATTTTTTACCCCGAGATTTCTGGATTTGGACCACATACCACATTTGCAGTTTTTTAAACTTTCAGTCAAGCCAAAATGCATTGGCTTGCAAAAGATAAAGAAATAAGCCTCTGTCATTCATGGAGATTCGTTTCGTAAGATATTTGAAGAGAGGCAAAAAATCAACAGAAAGTTTCTTTCAACTTTAAGAGAAATGCTGAGAAAATGCGCAAAAATTAAGTCATCGCGAGGAATATATTTGAAACTGCAAGATACAGTTTATCTCAAGATTCCGTCAATACTTTTGATAAATGTTGGTTTAATAAAGAATTCTTTTCAACGGTGAGTATATCTCCTGAAAAAATACCCCCATGATTTGGGACTAGGAGAACCCTCAAACAAAAAACCTTGCAAAAATTGATCGAATAAAAGTGAATACTAGTTCTCCATTGCACAGCGCGATGTGACAAAATAATTAGCCAGTACCCTGTCCAAACTACACACACACACACACACACACGAAAAAAAAAATAAATTATAATAATAGAACCACCGGGGCATTCAGCAAAACGGTCACGTCAAGCACAAGGGGATCCAAAATGCCAATACCTCCCATAGCGAGAGAGATAGCGAGAAAATAAGCCCTGAGGGTTACACAGGTACAGTATATATAAGTTTTTGAAAAAAGTATAAAGGTAAAAAAAAAATAAACCCCTGGCCCGAAGTAATGAACTAAATTACGGCCAATAAACCGCGGGCAGTAATCAACTTATCTCCGGCAGTCACGACCCCTGCTCGCGGCGGGGGTTTGGCAAAAGCTGCGCTTGAGCTGTCAAAACTTTTGCCCCCTCCCTTCCCCCCCCCCCCCACCAAAAAAAAAACCACCATCTTTTTTTCTGTTTTCAAATTTCCAGGAATATAGGCCCTTACCATTATATCAGTATCCAACGTCCCTCGTCGTCCCCACTCCACGCAGAACCTGTCTGATGACGTGTGTTCAGTGAACCCCCTATACTCTCCATATATTTTTTTGGTAAAATATTATTAGGATATTTCTCCGTCTCTCTCTCTCTATTTTCGCTGTGGGTTATCAAGAAGAAAAAAAAAACTGTTTCTGAGCTGATTCAAGTGCTGGGGATGGAACTAAGTGGAGAACACAGATGAGAGAAAGAGTCGCCATGGATGTGATTAACAGTCTTCGGGACGCCCATCAATTTTTCCTCTGCGCGATTTGCCTCGCAATTAAGCATCGTTTGAGGAGAATTCCCGGCACGGGGAATGCTGATTGACCCCGTGGAATCGTCCCAGGTCAAAATGCGAGCAGATTTTTTTTTGTTTCGTTCGTTTTTGTTCATATTTTTGTGTTCCCGGAGAAACGAGTGAGTGCTATATAGTGTAGTGTTCCCCAAGCCGTCAATTGTTTTTGTCAGTCCAAAGTCCAAAATTCTCTGAGTTGAACTATTCTTTGGGACATTATTAAATACTCAATTCTTTTGGAGCCTCTATAAAGAGGGTCCCAGGCTGATTGCTGTGTTTCATTTATTATTTTCACATTTTATTTGTTGAGACTTCCTAGTCTCTTACAGAAAGACAATGACAGTTGGAATTCTCTGATGAAAACAAAAGTTTGCTTTTCTCCTAATAGCACTTCAGACAAATTTTCACCGGCTGAAATAAATTATTTTAATTTTTCATTTGGAGGAATATTTCTCCAAGTCTTTGTTTCCAATTGCTTGAGGACATTCTTAGCTGAATTTTTCTTGTAAACAATAAGATTCAAGCAAAACTTTGGTGAATCTGCAAAAATTTATGAAACTTTGTTACTCTGCTGAAAATGTTTTGGGAATTTACTGGTCTGTAAAATTTTTGAGTGGAAATTTGACAGTCCTCAGATTCAACTGGAGCACTGCTATGGTGTGTGTACTCCTATGGTAGTTGGGGAGATCAAAGTTGAATATAAATGTATACTGTGTGTTTCATTTTAACCCTTCTGCAGCAAAGTTGGACTTTTTTTTGCAGATTTTTGGTGGACTCAAGAATGATATTTAAAAAAAAACCATGACAGTGAGTGGAGGGCAATACCAGGTAAAATTCTTGGTATTTTTAAAATTTTCCACAGAAATATTTCACGTGGAAACAAAAAAATAAAATCTTTGAGGCTTCCTTTTTTCCCTGTCCTTGTGTTGTTCTCCCATTCAAATATTAAATTTAAGCTTGAAAGCCAGGAATCCACGTTAGAGGTCAACACAGAAAAAGCCCAACTTGGGACTTTCCCAGCAATTTTTTATCCCTGGATAAAATCTGACTTTGCCCTTCCCCACCTGGAAGGGGTTGCATAACCTTGTGCAAAAATGTAATGCAGGCCTGTGGGGAAAAAGTCCAACTTTGCCCTATGATATGGAATGGATGCTGCCACTGGCAGAGGGTTAATGTCATAAGAAGCAAAATGGTGGTAACATTTGAGCCACACTTTGGTTTGGATATCCAATAATATCCAAAATTCTGGACTATTTTGGCATGTAAAAAGCGAGTACCAATCATAAACCAAACTTTATATCATCTAAGTAAATTCGGTGTCTTCCAAAGTCTAACTCCATCTGAGGAACCCACTACAAGATATTCCACTGTAGGGACATCTTCGAGTTGCAGGGGAAATTTACATTTTTACCCAAAAACCAATGCAATGATTTCCAGAAGGAAAAATCGGTGATCCCTTTGGCCTGAAATTGCTGAATAAATTTTGGCAGGATGTCAAACTGGAAAGCCACACGCATTTGCGCAATTATTCAATTGTTTCTTTAAAAATTCATCATGATACTGTACTATACAATTTTAATGCTATTTTCCCAGTCTGCAGAATAATATACAAAAAATCGTCATAGAATTTAAATTATGGAGGCTTATGAAGGGATACGTCTTCAGCACACTATATGAAGAAGATCAAAACTTCTTGAAGATAACTGGACTGGGATACAGCATAAGTTTTGCCTCGGGGGGTTCACGCTATAGCAAGGTCAAACTATATATGGGAAACATATTGAATCTGACTACTTGCATCTGATTTTCTTCAGAATTTTAAAATTTTTGGTTTGCTCCTGTAGAGAACTTCAAAAAGTAGCCCAGAAGGTATTAGTTGACAATCTGCTCCTTCCTTCAGAATCCTCAAAATCTTTCTGTATATGCTCTCAATGCTAAAACTAACTAACTTTTACAAGTTTTGAAGAATTATCTTGAGTACACAATTTTGAAGCAAAACCATAACAGTTTTGGGTTAAATTCACACAAAAAGAGGCAGAAATTTGAAAATAAAACACAAAATCCCAAAAGAAAACAATAAAATGTATTTCAATTTTTAACCCAAACAAATTCACATGCTTCTTCACATAAAACACAATGAATAAAAAGATAACCTTCACAATCACACAATTGCATTGCAACACAAATCTTTTTTAGTCTGTTCTTCTGCACACCTGATTTATTGAAACCCTTGAAGGGAACAGATTAAAATATCTAGTATTCAATTAATATGGCTGCCATCTAACAGCAGTAAGTGTGCAGGTACAGCAGTACATTAAGGTACCAAAATATTCCATCACAAAAGTGCATAATTGCATATCATTGCTCATATGTCTTTTTTTGGTCAACTATAAACAGTATATCTTTGGCAGGTTGGCAAAAATGAGCATGACACTTTTTTGCATCTAAAATACATTATTCTGCATGCTGTAAAATAAATTGGCGTGAAGCTAATCTGCGCATATTCATGAATGGTGTTTGCTCCAACTTTCACTCAAATGGTTAAATCTACAAATAAAATACTGTATAAAAAATTCCAATCTTGCAAATATCAACCCAGCTGATGTTCCTGATTTTGCACGTCATCAGGTCATATGCAGGCAAACTTATATGAAACACTAAAAAGCACAAATCGGTTACCTGATTTTTATAATCGAAGCATGCGCAAAATTAGAAAATTTCAGACTGACGAAAGATGGCCAATGAGGTAAATTCCTTGCAAGGAAATTTCAGTTTTCCAGAAAAAATTGATTAGAAATTCATCTTGCAATAAATCAGATACTGTACTGTATATGGAAAAAATTCTGGAAAGTTAGTCGCTCAGGATTTTTGTAAAAAGATTTTCCTAGAAATCCTAAAGGATTTTCCGGCACATTCCAGAAAAGAATTTTTTCCCCCGAAAAATGAATCATGGACGAATACAAACTAATCAGGCTCGAGCATTCCGAAAAAATGTGCGATTTATAATGAGTTTACATTAACTTCGATTTAATGTTAATTATTTGAAGAGAAAACTAAAGATGGACGCTATATAGTATCTAAGACAAATGAAAGCATTGCTTAATAATAAACCGCCTTCAGGATTTAAAAGAAAACCGAAGAATGGACTGAAATGCGATTCTCATTTTTTCACCTCTCTCTAGGCATAAATCTTGGCGTCTGACGCCAAAACGATTTAATCCGTGACATTCCCCTCGATTGCAATGCTTGTGAATTTTTAACTGCATGCTGAAAAAAATATAACGATTAGTAACATTCTTCGCAATTACATGCAATAAAATGGTCCCATTTTCGATCCTGGAGGTCCGAAGAAAATCTCTGGCTTTGAAACCCCCTCCAATTTATTCTCTTTCGACGTGTTTATGTGTGCGCTCTTATCAATATCAGGAAAAGCCTCATCTCAGGCTGTTTCAAAAAAACCGGAAATGGGATCCGTTCAACGAATAAAAGAAAGTGATACGTATCAAACGGCTCCTGATCAACACGTTTATTCGCACACCCGTTTAACATTTTTACGCTCGTGTATATAAGAAGCAACCAAACAAACGAACGAACAAACTCTTTGAAAGATGGACGCAACGAAACGGAAAAAACCTGCGTTTTGCCCGGTTCAGCCTTTCGTCAGACTCCCGAGGTCGAGCGGAAGCAGGGAAAAACGATCAGCATGGAGCCGTTTCGGCGCCTCGTCATTGGCCCGCACACCCGTGCGACTCCGACCCCGCCCACATGGCTGGGCTTTTTTCTCGATTCGCTCCGCCCCCCAGCGGAAAAAGGAATACGTTCCTTCTCCTTTTCCGTTTTGCCTTTGGAGTCGGAAACGATGCCCAGCCGCGGCCGGAAGTGCGTCTTCTTCTCTCCCTCTCTCGTTCGGTGGCTCGGTCGTCAAGTGCACCACGAAATTTCACCCTCAAATGTGTGTGTGTGCGTGTTTTTATTACTGTTTTAAGAACAGTGCTTTCTTATATACAGTACTGTGTACGCATTACTGGACCACTGAATCTGCAGTTGTTCCAGCTCTTAAGATCCTGTCTAAAAACATCCCTCTCATCCGAAATTATCACATAAAGAATCTCATGCCGATCAATAAATTTTGTTATCCTCTATGAAAAAAGTTCCCACCACTAATCAGGCTCTTTCAAGTCTCAGCATGAAATAGATAAAAAAAATAACTACATCATTCCTAATAAACGTATTTCATAAAAAATTATAATGCAAAACACACATTAACCCCTAGTATTGAAGTATGAAGCTTGCAGTGTTTTGATTTGTGTTTGAAAAAAAAATGCCATTACAATGGAAAAAATAATGAACATGTCTATTTATTCTCCTCATATATAATTTTTTTTACTGGATTGTGCAACTTTTTGTTTCACCTTTATTTTTTGGGAGGGGACTCACAGTGAATACAATTTTTCCTAGTCACCAGAAAACCAGTAAACTGAATACAGTAGTTTCTTTCTACAAGGAAATTCGGATCTGTTTCATATGGTGACTTGATACATTGTGATTGATTGTGATTTCAAAGTTTCTGAGTGGTTTTGCTGCTTCTCAAATTTTTTAGAAAGTGAAATTATGCTTGACCAAAATTTTTGATTAACCAATTTTCGCCTCTCAATTTATAATTAAACATTATAAATAGACAAATTGCTGCTTTTTGGCGTTATTCAGAAAACAATCACGTTTTTGGGGCGACTGGTGAATGATCTCTTTACTTTTTGAAATCTGTAAAACAATTTTTTTTAGCATATTCCAGGCTGAGTTTCATACATTAATTCATTAAATTTTATTCACACTCAAATCTAATGCAGGTTAATTGGCATCATGTCTACAATAAATTAAACATTGATCACTCTAGAAGTTTTGAAACACATTGCATTAGATCCCACCCATTTCGTCATGGAGAACCTGAGTTGAAAATTACACTTGCTTTCACAATAAAAATATTCAGAAATACAGTACTCTTCACTCCCCAAAACATGGAAAAGAACAGAAAAAACATTAAAGAACTTTAATTCACTTTGAAATTTTTTTGTGCTCTGAATTTGCCGCAGCAGCAACTGCAAATTTTTTTCTTTGTCCGCACAGTTTGCTATCCGAGGCAGGGTGAGTTATCCGAAGCGAAAACAAGAGACAGCAATGTGATTCTGCCGTGGCAATAAAAATTACTCGATAGAATTTCTGTTATGATCGGCATTTGTATAGAAAATAAATTTAAAAAATAATTACTGGAAAAGGGGTCACCAGGAAGTTTTCTTTCCATTCAATCATATTTTTTTTATTTTCTATACTCAGTGCAGTGGGTGGTGTTTCGTGTGTGAAAGTGGTAAAAAGCTGATGTGGATGGCAGCAGTGGTTTGATGACCGAGTCGGAGGTTGTGTCGCCGCAGACAACGATGGATTTGTCTACGACGAATCAGCAACAACAACAACAACAGCAGCAGCAGCAACATCATCATCAGCAGCAACAGCAGCAGCAGCAGCCATTGTTGCCGGTGCCAATTCCGCTGCGCGCGAAAAGTTTGTGCTCGCCGTTCTCCATCAGCCGCCTGGTTGGCAACGATTTGAACGAACGCTCCAACCGGCATCAGCACAATAACCACTTCAATGGTGAGTCGCTTGGAATCATAATAAAAAAAAAAAAAAAATTGAGTAGCTTCAATGCGACATTTTCAAGACTGTAGAATATAACTGCATTTTTTTTCCAAACGAAAGCACACGCATTCACGAAACAATTTGTATCATTTCTCCCAACAAATCCTGTACTTGAAAAATTCTGCTTCAACATGTACGTAGCATTAATTTTGTCGCCCAAGAACCTCCACTCAAGGTTAAATACATTGCATTACAAAATCCACTGAAATACTTTCAATTTGGTATGAGTTTGAACAAATGGAATTGTCATTTATTTATTTAACCCAATAAGAACCTCCAGCAGCAAGATTTAAATACATTGCATTGCAAAAACAGCCAAAAAATTTTGAGGTTGAAAACTAGAATACTGTACATAAGTAAAATAGTAATATAATTAATGGATAGAATAACCTTTTTCATGATCAACATAAATATGAAAACATGTTTGAAACAAGCATCATATGATGAGAGGTTCAAAGTTGATTACTGCTTAATTAATTATATTTGGATTGGGTGAGGAAGGGGGTTTGGATGTGGGAAGGTTGATTGAACCTTGTGAATGCTGAAAAGGGGAAAATAAAGCTTTCTGTTCATTCATTCATTAATTCAACCAGTCAAACAAATTTGTATTTCATATAGGGAAAATGTCTTCAACGTACAGTAATTTATTATTGGAAAAAAGTTGGTTCAAAGTATGGAACATTGGCATTTAGTCTTTGTGTTACAGCTGAACCTCTTCAAATCAAACTCACAGGGACTCACAATAATGAAACTTTGAATGTTTTTAAAGTAGAAAAATCAGCATTCTGCTGGATAAAAAAAAAGAAGATTGGATTGAAAATAGTTGAAAATTGGCCTTCTTCTGGGCCTTAAAACCCTCTGTAAATTGTTTCAAGGGATTCTGAACTTGGAGACATGGGTTCATTTGTCCAATTATTCACACACTTCTTATAAGCATCAAATAATGTTTTCATGGCTTTTCTCTTTGCTGGATCCCCAGAGTAGCAGTTCAAATGCCTCCAGTTGATTTTGAAAGTTTTGTTGAGGTAAGTCTTGAGTTAGGAAGGTCTATACATTTTTTCAAGAGACTTCATGTATGGACATGAAAAATATTTGACATGTGGAGATTTTTGACTTCAATCAGTTAGATTAAATAAGGTCAAATCTGTGTTATTTAGGCCAATACAACCACTTGAAATGTAGGCTCAGACTGAAGTTAAAAAAGAAGGGTACAGGTGGTAACTCACAATTTGGCCAACCCGCAATTTGACAGTCTAATTTGCTGGAACATCAACTTACAATTTGACCTCTTGCCCCAAAATTTGACCTGCAGAGAGACTCAAAATGCCAAATTCAATGCAGAAAACATCAAATTTGACATTTTCTCACTAGTCAACTGCTTTGCAATTTGACCCTTACGTGGAAATGGATTAGGGTCTAATTGTTGGGCACCAATTGTATAATACTGTATTAAATAAATGGGAATTCAGGAAATCAAGCCTTTGATTGGTCCCAAAAAAATGTTTTTTTGACATTCATATTGTGACAGTCCAAAAATCAAAAACTTCAATACTATTCCTCATTATTGACAGCGTATCATTCAGTTGCCATGGGACATCGAAATACAGTACAGTACTGTATTCCAATAAAGAACCAGGAGCTTACACGCGATTGAATAATAAAAAGAAAGAAAGTCGTTCAATTACAAGGAACTCGCGTTAGAAGAGAATTTAACGAGCCGGAATTGCAGAACAAAACAAACCTTGAAGCGCCCAAGTATCGGATCTCTTTTTCACGGGTTTCACACAACCAAGAGCCAAAGAAACTCGGTTTTACGGGGCTCTTTGTCTTCTCTATTCGTATTTCTTCTTATCCTCCATTGTCTACTCGCCACCGAATCGTTTCCGTTTAATCCCCAGGAATGCCTTAATTATCGCGCCCGAGTGGCGGAAATGAAAAGGCCGCCTTTTCCTCGGGTTTTTCCCCTCGCGAACAAACAAAAAAAACCCAGCGGCAATTAAACGCTCTTTTTCCGGCTGTTGGCTTTTTCGTCGGCGAGGACACACGAATTTATAGGCTGTTTAGAGAAAAATCAAAAAGGAAAAGAAGGCAAGGATTCATTGCGTCAAAATGTTGCTTTCGGTTGCGAAGTCGTTGGTGTTACTGCCTTTTCTTTATCATCAAGGCGACGAGTTAATGAAGTATTGCGTGTTGCCCAATTAGTAACACGGGTTGTTGATCGAGCCCCGATGTTGAGATTGAGACCAGAGTTTAAATTTAGATGCGATGACGATGCAATTTTTCCTGAGACAGGGATATATTCTTTTTATTGTAACACCGAGACGCCAGGAAAGCCAGGTTCAAGAATTTGTCAATCAAGCGGCAATTTTTAGCGCTTTCTTTCGGAAATGTTGGAGGAAAACAATTTGAACATCTGATTGAAAATTAAAACCGGAACATGTAATGCCTTTCAAGGATCGATTGGACAAATAGAGTACACGGTGCACCAGACAATAAACAATAGATTTCTTTCATAAAAATCTTATTTTAAAGTTTTTCCCCCAACATCCAAAACGTTGATCAACATGAAGATTCGTTTGCAAAACTTCTCAAGGAGGAAGTATATTCTAATAACAAAGGTATTATTTAAACAAGACAAAGATGCTTAGATTTTAGTGTGTTTTGAGTTGAAACTTGAGATTTTTTTATTGGGACAAAAGTTAGTAAAAGAAGGACAGTGAGACCCCAAGATGTTGACATATTTGGTGCATCAAGAGTGTCCTGATGTTGGAATGTCCCTAAGTTGAGTCTCATTGTTCCTTTGACTTCAATGCTAATGCATTTAATTGGTTCTCCTTTTTGTGAAATATTAGAACTAAGTCCCCAAAAAAGGTAATAAAAAGTGTTTCCCTCAACTTCAAGTTGTAGAAAACAGCAGTGAAGAACAAAACCACATAGAATCTGATCGTTCGGTATCAAAAGGAGATCAAAAAGCAAAGTAAAAGAAGAAGTCTTGCAAAAATTTGCAAGGATGATAGAAAAAATCTCTGAGAACAGCACAAAATCAGCTTAATTTAAATGATGAATTGGACTGAATTCATCAGGAAATTTTCTTTTTAATTTTTGTGAATATAAATAGCTTGATGAGTTCAAAAGATATCAAAATTAAAAAAGAAAATGCTTCAATTTTTTAAAAATATTTCAGAAAAGTGTCCCTAACTCAAGCCAATGTCTGGATGATGGACCTGTTTTTTTTTTGGTTTTCAAGTGTACCTAAGTTGAATTGTTTGTATGTTGGGGTGTCTGAATATTGGGATCTCACTATATACATTTACTTTGCCTTTCCTGGTCATGAAAATTAGTGTGTTTGAGATGGTTTAGAACTGAATATTGCCAGGAGTAATTCAAATTTACACAAACAAATTTAAAATTGACAAATTTAATCAAAACAACTTACTTGGATGCAGTTTTTCCAGGTGTGTTCCATGGTGGTTTTTGAGTGCCAGGAAAAGATTAACATTTTCGATTAATATTCAAAGGAAATGAGGCTTTAATCAACTTTAAAGTAACAAGCGTTTTGAGTTTAAAAAAAAAGGCATCCAGGAACAAATCAGTTTCGTTTACGGGGACCCACTGTGTGTACCTTTTATATATACCCTCCAGGGTTCCAAATTTGCTTCTTCATCTACACCCTGTACTAAAAGCAACGACGATGAGTTGCTCAACAGGAGACAAACACAATTGAGCCCCCTGAAAACAAAGCGAACAAAAGAGCCCCTGTTTTATGAAAATATTTATCGAGTGGAAGAATGTCTTCTTGAGCGAGATGGAGGCGGGAGGCGAAGGATGAGAAGATAAAAGCTGGGATGAATTCATTACCGCCAGATCAATCAGCACTAGCGGCCATTGTTCCGCTGTAATTTGTTGCCTTCTCGTCGCTAATGACCCGAGTATTAACTTGCACATTTCCCGCAAATTGGAGGCGCCCGAAAAAATAAATAACCCGGCGGTGACGCAGGGAAAAATTCGGGGCTGGCAGAAACTTTTCAGAAATACTCCTCCGTTCCTCCTTTCGAAAAAAAAAACAATAATTCAAAAACTGTATGCAGAAACATAAGCAAAAGAATAACATTTCCACACAGAAATTTTCTTCTCAACCTGTGACATTTGTAATTTTTTCAACTTAATACAATTTTCCATACTTTGTTTTGCTGCACGCTTCAACTGGCCCAAAAAAGTATCTCTGAAATAGGTTGAAAATTTTTTTATGAAATCAGCGCTGGGAAAGCATTTGTTACAGCTTGTTTTGATTGAGAAATTTCAATCTCACTCTGACTGAAGATGTCCTAATGTCTGATTTTAAAATTATGTCTCCAGATGATATAATAAAGATATAAATAAAATCACATGCAGTAATTATCTGTTTGACAACCTGATGCCCTTCTTACAGCCTGTGGCACCCCTCCCTCATTACCAGATGGTATGCAAGATCCAAACCATTTTACACTGTCAGGGTGAGCCTTGTGGGCCCCTTTTGACACCAAGGAACATGTCAATTTGTTTATTTTCCTGTCCTCACCCCAGTCATTCACCTGGCCCCTGTCCATGATTTGAACTGAGAGCAGTGGACTTTGACACATTTTGTCATGCACAGGACCTGAGCCCTGTTGATGTGATCTCAGCTGTGGAAATCTTGATTGAACCTTGTGAATGCAGAAAAGCGGCAGATAAAGTGTTCTGTTCATTCATTCATCTCAGACAATTGTGTGGTATTCTGCACATCATGGCCAAGGTTCTTGAAGACAAAAGAGATGGAGCTAGAGCAACACTTCTTTCAGAAGAAGGTCCAATGGTATTACAATGCCACCGTACTGTGTGGTTGGATGGGCTCTACAAATTCATGATGGCCATGATCAAAGGGCAGCTGTCTGGCTCCTTAACCCTTGGGCAGCAAAGTTGGAGTATTTTTGCAAAATTTTGTTTTACCTCAGAGAAGAAAAGAAAAGAATGACAACAGGGAGCTGAGGACAAAGTTGGGAAAAATCCCAATATTTTTTTATTTTTGCACAGAAAAATGTCTCAAGAAAATAAAAAATGCTATGTAAAGCCACAACATTTTCTTGGATTAATCTTGACCTTGCCTCAGCATACCTGGAAGAGCCTTTCTAACCTTCAGAAAACTGAAAACTCCCCAGCGCACAAAAATAATCAAATTTCAGCCAGCAATGGGAAAGAACCCTCTGCCGTACAAGGGTTAAATAGCATGAAGTTTTGTTATACCCTTCCATGATCTACAAGGAGCTCAAGTATGTGGAGTTGGTCACCTGTCTGTTGACACCTCTGCTGACCAAGCATAATGACCTCATTTGTATTATGCCATCCATGTTTATCAATCCTTATGTGGCAAACCCTGAGAATCCTGCAATGGACCCATATTGCTATGGGTCACTGCCTGTGCAGTTCTTCCAGTATATCAGCAAGGCTGGCCTGATCCAATGCATAACGTTGCGTGTGGACTTTCTAAAAGCTTGTAGCACTTGTTCTATGGTGGGCACATGGCCAAGATTTGTGAAATCCCTACAAACCTGGGCCATGTTCCAAGGCGCCTGGAGCCCAAGGTAGGCAAGATGGTCTTGCTGAAAACCACAATCTTCAAGGCAAGACACCCCCATGTCCTGGCTGAGGTGGCCGCTCTGCTGGATCCTTGAGGTGCATGCCAACACATGTGAAAACAAGATAAAATTGGTGGGTGTGGTGGTGTTCCATTGATATGAAAAACCTGATAGGATGGCCCTGCCCAACATCCTCCTGAACCAGTCAATCCTTGATCTTATTTTCCTCAAAGCAGAGTATCCTGCCAGTGCACCTGTGGATCATTCACTCACCCAATCAGCCAACCATTACGCAGTCCATGCTGGTGCCCATTCTGGAGCCCAGGAGGATTTGCCCTACCACAAGTTGCCCCTATGGCAAGGGCTTGCTGGACTCCAATCCAACCCTAGCAGGGTTGCAAGCCCAAAATAAGACAAAGTTAGGTAGAGGGTTGCTTGCAGCAGGAACTTGAGAGGCAAGGACCCTCTCCAGGTGCATCCAGGCTCCATCTGAGGGGCTTGGGAACAGCAAAACACAGGATTGTGCCTCTGGCACCACACACTCATTGTGCCTTTTTTGGTCTGCCACATTGTGGCAAACCAGTGGCAGTGGGATGATGAATTTATTATTGTATAGGGGGAGAAGTCAGGAGTACTCACTAGAATTTAGTCTCTGCTGCTGGAAGGAGTTAGGAGTTCTGATTTTCTTTGTGTGTGTATCCAAGACATGGTGCATCTGTTTGGAGACAGTGTCCTGTGCTGCCACCCTGCTGCACCCTGTGCCTACTCTTGTCTGCTTGGGAATAATAATAAAAAAAGGATTATTAGGGCCTTCCATAAGAAGGACCAGGCCACATACTAGCTGACTGCAGCATTCAATGGACATTATTTGAAATAATCTCACCCAAATTTGTCATCCTAGCCCAACAGGTCCTCCTTCTTGACTTTTTCTTCTGAATTGAATTTGGCAAATTATTTATTGGAATTACAATGCTTCAACAGACCAATTTCAGGGGAGATTTTAGAGAATAAGTTATGTTTCCTTTTGAAGTTCACAAAGGGCTATTTATGCAGAGCAGATTTATTTGTTCAAATATATCATGTTTCAATAAATTACTGTTTTTACCAAATCAATCACTCAAGATCCCTAAAATGCCCTGTTGCAATATTTTAGTTTAGGCAGAGAAGTTTTGCAATTGTATAAAAGGTGTTCTCCAGGTTGCAAAGGCTTTGTTGTACAAAGTTATTGCTGCATTATGTTTTCATTTTCTGCAGAGAAGGTTGTACAGTGGTACCTCACAGAACGAACGCCTCATAAAACGAACGTTCCGCAGAACGAACGTTTTTTTTGCCAAAAATCCATTTTTTTGACCCTCGTAGTACGAACAAAATTTGTACTACGAACAATTCGGGTAAATTCACACCCTTCTTCGTTGTACGAACTTTTTCCTAAGAACAAGTTTTTTTTCTCATACAGTAGTACAAAAAAATTTCTGTACTCTGAGACAATTGTCTCAGAACACAGAAACTTTTCAGACTACAGACATTTCTGTGTTCTGAGANTGGTGTTCCATTGATATGAAAAACCTGATAGGATGGCCCTGCCCAACATCCTCCTGAACCAGTCAATCCTTGATCTTATTTTCCTCAAAGCAGAGTATCCTGCCAGTGCACCTGTGGATCATTCACTCACCCAATCAGCCAACCATTACGCAGTCCATGCTGGTGCCCATTCTGGAGCCCAGGAGGATTTGCCCTACCACAAGTTGCCCCTATGGCAAGGGCTTGCTGGACTCCAATCCAACCCTAGCAGGGTTGCAAGCCCAAAATAAGACAAAGTTAGGTAGAGGGTTGCTTGCAGCAGGAACTTGAGAGGCAAGGACCCTCTCCAGGTGCATCCAGGCTCCATCTGAGGGGCTTGGGAACAGCAAAACACAGGATTGTGCCTCTGGCACCACACACTCATTGTGCCTTTTTTGGTCTGCCACATTGTGGCAAACCAGTGGCAGTGGGATGATGAATTTATTATTGTATAGGGGGAGAAGTCAGGAGTACTCACTAGAATTTAGTCTCTGCTGCTGGAAGGAGTTAGGAGTTCTGATTTTCTTTGTGTGTGTATCCAAGACATGGTGCATCTGTTTGGAGACAGTGTCCTGTGCTGCCACCCTGCTGCACCCTGTGCCTATTCTTGTCTGCTTGGGAATTAAAAAAAAAGGATTATTAGGGCCTTCCATAAGAAGGACCAGGCCACATACTAGCTGACTGCAGCATTCAATGGACATTATTTGAACCAATCTCACATATATTTTGTCATCCCAGCCCCCAACAGGTCCTCCTTCTTGACTTTTTCTTCTGAATTGAATTTGGCAAATTATTTATTGGAATTACAATGCTTCAACAGACCAATTTCAGGGGAGATTTTAGAGAATAAGTTACCGTATGAATCCTTTTGAAGTTCACAAGGGCTATTTATGCAGAGCAGATTTATTTGTTCAAATATATCATGTTTCAATAAATTACTGTTTTTACCAAATAAATCACTAAAGATCCCTAAAATGCCCTGTTGCAATATTTTAGTTTAGGCAGAGAAGTTTTGCAATTGTATCAAAGCTGTTCTCCAGGTTGCAAAGGCTTTGTTGTACAAAGTTATTGCTGCAATATGGTTTCATTTTCTGCGGAGAAGGTTATATAGATCAATTTCTCTGGCCTGAAAACCTCCAGAAAAAAATGTTGACGATCTTTCAGAAAGCCCCACTTCATATAAAAGGTGATGGGATAAAGAAGAAGAAAAAATGAGGCGAGAAACCAGGTATTTGGTCAATCCAACAAATCGACTTTGCTGCTCCATTAATCTCCCGTTTGTGCTTCCCTTCACCGAATGCCGCCAGGGAAAAGACTTGGATTGAGTCGTCGGCTGTTTGTCACTGATGCAATTTTCTTTGTTTGCTCCCCCTCTTTAGATTTCATTTTCTTGTTCAACCGAAAAAAAAGAAGAAAAATACACACACACACAACAGAAGAAAGGAATAAGAAACCCCAGAGTCATTAACGATTTGCCGCGGAAGCTGGCTTTTGTCCTCGGAATTGAACTGTTTCCGCGGCTTTGGCACCCATTTTTTTCATATTAAAAAAAAAAATTCTATTGCCTTATGTACAAATGGGGACATGGGGCATATAATGATTTCTTAATCCAGCGTGGGGATCATTAAACAGCAACATGGAATTGGCTTTATTCCCAGCTGTGTGATGTTTCGGTTGCGTGTCCTTTTTTCGCCGGAAGCAAATGAGGGCTCTGATTTTCCCATTTACTCAATCGCCGAGTCATTGCATGTATCCTTGCATTTATGCATAAATATACACTTTTTTTTGTTGGCCGTTATGCCTTTTGTGTGTCCACACGAGATGACGAAGTGATTAGCAGGTAATTTAGTCCCAATCGAGTCCTCATGAAAAATGGAGTGGGAGAGAAAAGAAAAATGTCTTCCTGGATTCTGAGCTAGGAAAAAGAAAGGGCGGCTCAATCGACAAATCCTGGCGCCCCCTTTTTGTATTATTTTTTTTTTCAGGAAAAAAATGAATAAATGAATATAGGGGAATATATACAAATGGAGGTATAATCTCGATATCGTGCAATAAGAAATGAAAACGCATTCAATCATCTCTGCAGTCCCGAAATTATTCTGTATCGCAATTATTCCCTGGAACATGACAGAAGTCATGCAAAATCCTCATCAGCGACTTGGGTGTTTATTTATTTTTTTTGCCTGCCATTCTTTTGTGGGAAGAAGGAAGGTTTCCATCACTTGTCAATGCCAATGGAAAAGTGAGCAAGCATTGGGAAACAAATTTGCTGCTGATGTGTGGGTCTTCCAAAAAGTTGGGATTATTCATGATTTCATAATAAGAACCTTTCGTTTTTAAATTTAAAAAAAATGCAGTCAATGGAATTTGACCAGAAATGCGATTCTCGTTTGAAATGTTTATTCTACATTTAGTTTTGAATTTTATACCCATAAAAGAGGCTCCTATTTTGACTAAAGTTGAGTTTAAATTTTTACTTCCTTAATTTTTTCGAGAAATTAATAAATTTTCTTGACAAAAATACCAATTTTCTTACAAGGTTCTCATCACACGCTTTAACCGAAATAACTTAAAGACAAAAAGTGGGATACGCATCAAACTCAAGTCCAACTTTTTCTTGCATATTTTCCAAAACCTCTTGTGCGCAATATTCTTTGATCACAATAAATATAAATCATGTATTATGAGGGGCATAATATGTATTGCACGTGTACAAACTTTTTGTACAACCCGTTTTCAAATGAAAAAAAAAACTTTTTTCCAGGACACCAGCAATTAATAGCAAAAACAAGACCCCGGAAAGCAATTAATCACCGGTCAATAAACTGTGTCCGTTTGGTTTCGGGTCTGTTCGTCCCTTGTCCAAATTATGCAAAAATTACCTAGCCTTTTTTGTTGTTGTGGATGTCGTTGTCCTAAATTACCCAGTATTCTGCCTTCTGGTTTCTATTTGTTTTTTTTCTTTCAGAACCCGTAAGTCTTCACGACACCGAGTGAATCAATTGCGCTGCGGTCTGTTCCTCCTCCTGCTGCCACCTCAAAACTTATTTTTCCTTCATTTTTTTTTAATGTAATTTTTATTTGTATGTGTATTTTTTATCCAACATTTCTTTTCGTAACACCGTTTCTGTGAATCTCACGTTTTCCCATTTGTCAGACCCGCGTCGATCCAACAACTGCCGAAGCCGCGACTGGAAACATTAATTATCCTCGTAATCGCCGATGTTTTTCTTTCCTCAGTTAATGAGTCTTGGTTGGCATTTGAAAGTGGTTTGAAAGAGGGGATCATGTCCGAATACATTTGCGCAGTCGAAGAAGCAGGATAATATGAATGCTTACCAAGTTTTATTTTTATTGTAGAAAAGGAAATACTGTACGGTAGTTTTTTTTTATAGGAAGTAAATTAGTACGGTCCCATAGTATCCAGATTTTTATTAAAACCATGGTTTCAATTAACTCATTTTATATTTTTGTTCGTTGAAACAGGGAAATAAATCACCCTGTATGTTTTTTTAACGCTCTCGACAAATTTGCTTATCTCAATTTTTTCGGTTTGAATTTTGGGTGAAAATTTAGATTTTGACGAACTTCACAAAATAATTTTGGAGATAAGTTCAATCGTATGATGATAAAATGAAAAGAGTATTACTTAGACGCCATTTTTGTGTTCCTCTGATATTCTAAACGAGCATTATTCTGAAATTCTATTTTGCTGGTCAGCAGCCTTTCCATCAGCTGAAGCAGAGTCAGGATATTTTTGCACACTGTCAAATTTTACTGTTTTAGTTCGAATGAAGCCGCCAAAATACTTGGCTGCTGAGTATAGCCTAAGTTGATAAAATTTGGGAGGAATAAGCTTATATCTTCAAAATCCTTCAATGTTAATTCCTTAATGGCAAAAATGCAGAAAAAAATCGCCCAGTGAGGATTTTCAAAATATTATTGAGCCAAAATAATTGTTCCCCTGCATTACGAAACTGATCCAAATCTGGATATGCTTCCTGATGCAGAATTTTTGCAATTCAACTACGGAGTTTCCGACGAGGTTTAATCATACATTAATTTAAACTTTTTTCAGACACTAAAAAACATCATATGAACCTTAAAAATATTGCATTTCCTGGTTTTCAGCATACATTTAATCGTGAATTAAGCATGATACTCTACTTTATTGATTAGTGAGAAATAGGGAGGTAATTTTGACAAGTTTGTGCCTTCAACTTCCTGATTTTTAACGAATAATTTGAAGACAGGAAGAGGCAAGATTCCGTTCTTCCGTCCTCATTTTCCTTGATAATTTTTAGAGAAGCTTCGAAGTTTGCCAGAATTTTAAAATTTTGTGACCAAATAATTTCGTCAAGTGAGGTACTTTATCCCCAGTAAAAAGTTTTTAGTACACATTTTCGTTGTTCAGGTCTCTCGTAAATCAGGGACCCGCCGTGAAACAGATATTAAACTACGGAATTCAGTTGGGGATCACCAAGAAATTCCAGAAAGAAGTAAAAAGTATTGTTATTTGTCTGCATCTCATATATAAAGGGACTCCGTGAGGAATATGTTTATATGAAAATAATTATATCTGTTATTGTTGAGCACTTTTTCATAAGAAGATTTTCTACTCCACGTCACACCCTTTGTGAAATAAAAAAAACACCACTAATTATGAAACAGAAAGTCTTCAACATTTCTAAATCCAATAAAACGTTTTTTTCTCCATGTTTCATTCTGATCTTCGTCTCTGGCTGGAAAATGAGCGATCTATACTTAATGACTTTTCACGTGAATAAAAAAAAAAATCAGTTCGGCACACAGAGAATAAAAATGGAAAATCCAACGTTGTTAATTTCCTACTCACAACCAGCACATGGCAGAAGGTGGACATGGACGTACACCGAAATAACTCAACATTTCCCCTTAAAAAAAAAAAAAAACGTTAGAAAATTACCGGGAACTCAACGATCACGTTTCCTTCTCATATCAGTGCTAAATAGCTCATAATTCATGACGGGGAAAATGAGAAGAACAACCTGGAGGAATTTGACGAGCAAGAACCTCCCACGCAGCCAGAAAAAAAAATATATATATACAATGTGCGGACTCCGAAGCGACTAATTATTCACGCAAAGCCGCGAGACGATGAGTTCGTGACGACGTCGTTCATTAACCAGGTATATATCCTCAAGCTAGAAAAAAAAATAATAATAAGAAAAGGAGAGATTAAGGAGAAAAAGAAAATTAGTAAAAAAAAAAACCTGGGCTGTGTCGGTGGTGGTGGTGGTGGTTCTGGAGGGACATGAGCAGCACGTTGATGGAGTAGATGCTGATGGTGGTTGCGTTGTGTGGGGGGGGGGGGGGGGGGGGGGGGGGGGGGGGGGGCTAATTTGCATGAAGAGTTTAGTGTCGTGGGCGATGCGTCATCGCTCACCGCGACAGCCGTAATCACTTCAAGCCCCATTATTCAAACCGAAACAATTGCGACCAGGCAAAATGGAGGAGCAGGAAACAAGGCCCGGCGTTTAAAGCCAGCCCCGCGCGATTACTTATGCGCAATTAGCGGCGCTGGGCTAATGACTACCCCCACTGAGAATAAAGAGGAGAGAGGGGGGGGGGAGATATTTTGTTTCCTTACCTGGCTCTTCATCTATACACGGCTAAGTAGAAGAAAAACAAGTCAAGATAGGGACACCGATTTTTTTTTTTGGATCTTTGCGTCAGCATATGTGCCAAATTTTGTTCATGGCAGTTTTTATTGGGAAATGTTTGCAGGAATTTCTCCAGAAGTATATAAACAGTGAGACCCCCACATGCGGACAATTTGACATAGGGACATTTATTTTTCAATAAAAAGACATAAAAAGCCCAACATATGGACACTGACTCAAGATGAGGACATTGCATGATAAAATTGCCAATAAATTTCACAAAAATTGACTCTTATTTGGCTTGATAGCAAGAAACAGATATTTCCAACCCCAAGATTCATGCAAGAAATAATCTTTGTCATTTCTCCCATCATTTTCCCATCCATTCAGCTAATTTAAAAAAATTACCTATTGCATGAAGGGACTGCCTTCTCTCTTTGTGACTTGAACGTTATTTTTGTAGATGCCAACATTTCAATGTACAGTACAGAGATACACTATTTCATGCTCCAAATGTTCTTGTTGAGTTGAAAATATATTCACTGAATAAAATTCAAGTAGCAAACAATTTTTTTTCATGAAATTCTGAAGAATAGTTTTTCCATAAAGCACCAATTAAAAATTATATAATGTAAGTCTATTGGAAAACAAGACTTGACTTATGGACAATTCAACTTAGGGTCACTCTTGATGCACCAATTATGTCCGCATTTGGGGATCTCACTGTATATTGCACTGGCAAATTTAATCTAAGTTGGGAAACACCTGTATATTTTTTCATCAGAGCCACGGAAACTGTGCAGAGTTGCTGCTGGCTGGAAAAAGCATCTGTTCATAAACCTTCTCCTTAAAATCTGTGTTTACTGGAATAAGAATTGTATTTCTTGAAATTCATGGTAAAATGTTAACCCAAAGTCCATGTCCCCCAGTTTTTGCTGGCCAAAAAGGGTAATTGTCCAATTGAATGATGATTTTTCTATGATGATTAACCCTTGGACAGCAAAGGGTTCTTTCCCATTGCTGGCCAAAATCGGATTATTTTCGTATGCTCGGGCGTTTTAATTTTTCTGAAGGTCAGAAAAGACCTTCCAGGTGGGCTGAGGCAAAGTCAGGATTAATCCGAGAAAAGCCCTTTGCTTAGCATAGCATTTTTTTCTTTTTCCCACAAAATGTTTCTGTGCAAAAAGAAAAAAACATCGGATTTTTCCCCGGCTTTGTCCTCAAATCCCTGTTGTCCTTTTTTATTTTCTGCCCTGAGGTGCAACAAAATTTTGCAAAAATAGCCCAACTTTGCCGCCCAAGGGTTAATGCTCAACACGAGATTGATATAATTGGCTGAAAAAGGTTATTTATGTTTATTTTTGTCTCTTTCATTGACTTCTGGTTTGACTCCGTTGACTCTTGCAAGGAAAATTCAAGATTTTAAAAATATTTCACTGTACTGCTTTTAATCCAAATCTCTGAGCCACATACTGTACATGCTACTTATTTTATTTCATTTTATTTTCGAGCTCTGTAGACCTAAATTCAGGAATTGGAATTTTTAGTTCTGGAAGATATAAAATTCAGCCTTCCTTTAACCTTTTTTTGTGATAAAAATGTTGCACAGTATTCACGAAGTACCACGAGCTCTTTTTTTTAAATGAAGAGTCAAAGAGAGCATGCGCATCATGAGAGTTATGGGGAATTTAATTTTATCAAATCTTCAGGTATTAGGCAGAATATCGTATTTGATTCAAAGAGGAAATGATATATACCCATCATCCCAATAATTTGGAGAAATGTGAACAATTGAATATCAATTTTAATTCAAACTCAGTTCGAGTCAAAATTGAATAATGATGCGTTCTATAATGACAAAATATCTCTTTTTTTGTTGAAAAAATGCGCTGAACATAGGTTTTCATCAAAATTTCAAGCTGAGCATTTTATTTCATTTCGTTGTGCAATATATTCGGAAGAACCTTTGTCTCATGCAAAACAACCACCCATGGATAAAACATCATTATTTTTGCTATTGTTTTGCTGCTTCAATTTATTCCTAACCCGAGGATGAGAGCCATCAAGAACAACGAAATCCCGTTTATATTTTTTAAACTATTGGGTATGGGGGAAAAAATGTTATATATATATATATATATAACCATAACCTTGCTTGAAATGTAGACCCATTTATTTTCTGGTCGACCCTGTAGCAAATTATTATTATTTTTCCTCCTCCCAACAAGTGTGTTGTTGGTTCATTCATTCCGGGCGGATTGGAAACGGTGGCCGAGGGCCTTTTTTTTATTTTTTTTAGGCTGATTGAAATACAGTTGCGGGAAGCTAATCAATGCACGCCCTTGTTCCTACGGTCCACTTAGCAATAGAGCATATCTCAAATATATCCTCGTGTTTTTTTTTTATACTGCCTGCAATCCCAGAATAAATCTCGATGAACATCTACACGCATCAACACCCGGAGTTATCCGAATCTCGTCCTCGAATCTAGTCCGCTGGATTATCCTTTTATATCCATTTTGAAATAAATCCAATGGGACGCATAAGTTTTCCTCACGTTCTTTTCTCCTTTCAGAAACATGAAGGAAAAAAGGAAAAAATGATCACCTTCGAAAGAGGGCAAGAAAATGGGGCCTAAACACGCAAAGTTTGTGGAGGGGAGAGAGAGAGAGAGAGAAAAAAAATGCCGCTTTTCTCGGCAGCTAAACGCTTAATTGCTCAGTCATTAATGGTGCGTCAAATTACGCTGACGAATGAGGCCCTCGTCTTCATCTTTCTCCTCTTCTCCACTTCCTAAACAACAAAAATGAGAGACAATTGAGGCAAGGGAAGAAAAAGAAAGACAAAAAAAAAAGAATGATGGATAAGGAAGACAGCTAACCATTCCTTTTTTTCTTAGTCAAGGTGCTTTTAACGATCCGCACGCACCCCGAAAAATATCTTAATATTTATTTTTATTTTACTTTGGCGATGAGTTGGACGGAAATGCAAAATAGTTTCAGGAAATGTGCGAAAATGCACTTGAATTGGCTTAAATAATCACAGGGAATCCATGAATGTGTGTATAAAATCCCACTGAAGCCGCAAAAATTTAATTACTGCACTGTAATAATTGTACTATGGTGGACACATATTCTCAAAAAAGCAAAAACGTTGACACATGAGGAAGGTTTTTGCAGAGAACCTGCTTATTTTTGATTTATCAGTCAAAGGTTATTATGCCAAAAGAATTTTTATACAGGTTGTACCTCATAATTTGAACCTAATCCATTGCCAAACTGGGGTCAAATTGCAAGATACTTTGTGAAATTCAAACATATCAATGCAAAAACACAAAAGAAAATGGCCAAAGCACGTCAAATTGTGGGTCAAGGGTTGAACTGAGAGTCAAACTCTCTGCAAATTTGACCATTGAATTTGGGATGGTCAAATTGCAGGAGATTAAATTGCAAGGTACCACTTGTGCAGTTTTACATGAGAACTACAGTGAGACCCTGATATGCAGACACCCCAAAATATGGACAATTCAACTTACGGACACTTGAAAACCAACAAATCAGGCCTAACATCCAGACAGTGGCTCAGGTTTGGGACACTTTTCTGAAATTTTCCCAAAAATTGAAGCATTTAATTTTTTTTAAATTTTGATATCTTTTGAAGAAATCAAGCTTGAGTTTGGGAAAGGTTTCTGAAAATTTCCCCAAAGCTGAAACCTTTCATGTTTAAATTTTGATACATTTTAAAGAAGTCAACTGAGGGACACTTGAAAGTTGACACCCTAAAAAATCATGCCCAACATACACACATTGGCTCAAGTTAAGTACACTTTTCTGAAATTTTCCCAAAAACTTAGAAAAATATTTTGCAATGAAGTCACTTTAATTCATGATCAAAAGCAGTTTTGTGCTTCTTTTTCAGATTTTTTTCCATCATCATCTGTGCATATTCCAGCAAGACTTATTATTTTTCTTTGCTTTTTGATCTCCTTTTGACACCAAAAGAACATATTTTATGTGGTTTGGTTCTGCGCTGTTGATTTCTACATCTGGAAGTTGAGGGAAAAATTCTTATTTATCTTTTTGAGGACTTATTTCTAATTTTTGACAAAAAGGAGAACCAATTAAATGCATTAGCATTGAAGTCCAAGGAAAAATTGAGTCAACTTAGGGACATTCTGACATCAGGACACTCTTGATGCTCCAATTACATGCGCATCTTAGGGTCTCACTGTCTCTTATACAAAATTGTGAGAGTTCACCACAATTGTTTATCTTCCATTGGTATTTTTTATTGGACTGCAAATTCTTGATTTTTATTATATTTTAACTTCTCTGGGAGAAAATGCAATCTTCAACATTATAAAATTACTGATACGTTCCTCGATACACGAGACCATGAAATAAAATAAAAAATCGAACAGCCATCATCCGCGATAGTCATCAAGTTCCGACCGCAAAGCGAAGTTAATTTTCTCCCTCAGGGACTCATTAGTCTATTTATCCGCTTCCGCACTCTAAAAACCCATACATACACACACACACACTCATTCGCATGAGCTGCATGTGTAAAATAAATTTAGGCGGCGGTTGTGGGGAAAAGATGACGAAATAGGAAATAATTATCGAATTGCTGCGGGTGGTGCGAAATTTGAAAATGAATTCCCACTTAAAAGAATGTTCCCCGGCTGCGTTTGACTTGAAAACTGAGAAAATTGTAACATTTTTTCAGGTTCAAAATTATATGTTTAGAATTATTCGTAAAAATAAAATTTGTTTCAAGATTCAGAAGAGGAAAAAATGATGTGAATAAAACTAGGATGACGGCGGAAGTCGGGAGTTTCTGACTAACAAATGCGACTGAGTTTTGAAAGAAAAAAAAATTGAAAAATATACAGCTAACAATCTGGAGCATGGGTCTTCTTCACCATCACTCATATAGTTTTTATTGCTTTTTTTGTTTAGTGATATCGGGATGAAAGAATATGATAAGCACGAACTCGGACAAAAAGAGGCATTTCGTGACTGCTTCTATTTTATGCACCGGGACTGAGCAAGCATAAATACCCTGACAATTATTGTCCCTGCAATTTGGCACATGCATTAGACTGACATGAGTTTCAAGGGAATATACAAGGAACACAGAAAAATGAACCCAGAAAAAAAGCAGAACGAACGATTGTGTGCTGCGAAAATGTTCTGCAAGGAAGCTTTGCTGCTAAAGAGGACACATTAATTTCACTATGATTTGCTCCCCCCCCCCCCCCCCATTCTGTAGCAAATTTTTTTTATAATTGACTCAACGCATAAATTGATCAAATCTATGAACCAGAGAAACTATTTTATTGGCATCCTTTTTATTCTTTGCGGAAAATTTTTTGAAAACATGACGAGCGATCCGCCATTTTTATCAGTTCTGTTTTGTATCCTTTGCAACTCTTTGGAAAATAAATTTGACAAGAATAACTTTTTCCTGCTCCTGAGTTGAGTTCAGAGAGTTTTGATTGGCTTTGTACCGAGAAATCTTACTACTATGTTGTGCTCAGCATTACTTGTCAAACATTTTTTTTTATATTCAGATTGGAAATCCAGAAAGAAATGGATCAAGTCTGTCACCAATAAAAAAATCTGCTGCACTATTTTATCCTTGTTTATTTATTTTCACAAAACTCTGTTGGAAGCAGAACATCTCTTAGAGAATAAAAGTCCAGCTAAAGAAATTTGTAAATCTTCTGCCATTTTTTTGCAAGTAATTAATGGCTCCAGGAAAAACCTTAGGTTCAAGATATATTTTCATCTTTTTATTACTGCTGTACAAATTTGTCCTCATTAAAATATATTTCTCAGCATTATTAATTTTAGTAAAATTATTTCTCCTGATCTAAATCTTGAAATTTTCAATTTCTCATGAATGTCCTATTTGCTGGACATTGTCTGGCTGTTTTTGGAAATCATTGAGATATAATAATTTGCATCTGTTTTCCTGGTTTTCTGAACCAGGTGTTGCAAAATTTAGTCAAATTTTATCATCACAAATAAAGGTAGTGGACAATTTGACAAAGGGAGATTTGACTGCTAGAGCAAAAAACAAAAAACAAATGTGATGGAGATTGAAAATGCTTTTGCCTCAAGGGAACTCACCTGGGATTCTCTGGATATTTTTTTATTCAAGGAGGTTATCAGACTTTTTTGGGGAAAAAGAACTAGTCAGACTGGCATGGGTCAAGTCAATCATTAACCAAATACAGGTGGTACCTTGCAAATCAACCACTAATCCATTGCCAAACTAGAGTTATCAAAAAGCAAAGCAGTCAAATAGCAAAACCTGGTGAAATTCAAAATTATCGGTATGACAACATGAAAAAAAGTGACCAAAGCTGTTCAAATTGTGGGGAAAGGGTCAAATTGCAAATATCAACCTCCGTGCAAATTTGACCATCATATTACAGGAGGTTGAATTCCAAGGAACTCTCTTGTGTACAATAATTTCCTGTTTAAAGTTTTTTTTGAAATCATGGGGTTTTCTCTCCATGTTAGAGGTTAGAGGTGCTCCTGGCCACAAAATTATCTCTATAAATTTTTTTTAACGTGTGCCTCTAATTTTTTTGGAAGGAGAGAGAGAGAGAGAGAGAGTTCAGTTGTCCAATTCAAGTTCTGCCATATATATTTTTTAGTTTCTTTGTTTGTGGACAACCTTGTTGGAAGCAGGACAAGATTCATTAGCATCCTGAAAAGCCCCCCCCCCCTCTCTCTCTATATAACGAGGCAAGTCGGCGTGAAATTTGAGCAAACACGGGAGCTAATCGTTGCTAAACGGCATAAATTACTCTGGGTCCTGGGCACAGGAATCAATCACATTTTTCTCATCCCCCCCCCCTCTTGCGTTCTGGTCTCGGCTGCTGCTTTGCACAGTGTGTTGCCTGCCTCAACTGACTGTAAACCCTCCTCAACGCATAAACACACACACACACACACACACATGGGCACCACGAAAACAAGCCAATAATTGAAACCTAATGACGAATGAGCCCGTGTTCTGCTGGGTCTAAATCGCCCTCATTTGCTCCCCTGACAAACGTGGAGACCGGGGAAAAAAGTTTTTTCTTTTCTTTTTGAAATGACGCAACGCTTGCACGGAAAAGTCCACCTGGTTTTCCGCAAAATTCCAATTGAGTGCAGAAAACAAAAGGTCGAGACAAATTTTGGGGGAAATTTGGAGTTTCGATTCAAGAAATTTTAGCTCTTGTTCTATAAAGGTTATTCGGAAATATGCACTGACAGCTAATAAATTTGATCTTATTCATTTAAACTAGACTCTTATTCGTAGCTAATTTCATAAGATTACGACTTTATAGCCTAACAAAGAGACTAAACTAAAATTTAAAAACCTTCTTTACGAAATGTCATAAAGGTGTTTTCGGTAGTCTTGCGCTTGGAATTTTTTCGAAATTAAATTTGTGATGCTCAATTTGTCAATTAAATTTATCAGTACTGTATATCCATAAAAAGTTATCAGAACCGCTTGCATTAAAAAAAATAAATTTGTCATGCCTCTTTTATAAACTCAGACTGGTTACATTTTAGAATGTAGGTTTGAAACAAGGCGCTACAAATTTAATTTTTAAATAATTGCAAGCGGTTCTGATAAATTTTCCTTGTGCTTACAATTGTTCAAAAATTAAATTTGTCATGCCACTTTTATAAACTCAGACTGTTAACATTTTTGAATATAATAACCAGTCCAGCAAGTTTAAAACAAGGCAGTACAAATTTAGTTTTGAAACAATTGCAAGCGGTTCTGATACCTTTTTCTGGAAATACTGTAGAGCGTTTCTTCCAAAAATTTGAAACGAAATGGCCTAAACATAATTTTCTCTTTTAAGAGTGTTCCGTTGCAAAGAACGGAAGCCATGAAAAACTAAATCGGGTTGCAGCACACCTCGTTAAATAATAAATCATCGTTTATCACGTTCAGCAAGTCCCTTTAGTACAGCCGCAAAGTTATTCAAGGTTCATTGTAACAAGATTCAAATTATTGCTGATTTGCTCAGGTCCTATTGATCCTACGAAACACCAGATGTCGCTCCAAGAACATCCGAAATGGGCTCCAGTATACGGCAATAACAACGGGAGTCATCAAGGGTCAAACACGCCGTCGGTCTCCGCCCACCAATCAATAAAAACTCCCGGGGGAGGGGGGTTCCAAAATTTATAAAACCGAAAAACAAAGGAAAATGAAATTGATGAAGACTCGGTCCAGGATTTAGTGAAGGATGATGCGGGATAATCCGAGGCAGGGTAATCAATTAATGCCCGCGGAAAATCCGTCTCAGCCCACTTGTTGTTCTCTCTCATCTCTCTCTATATAGAAGCACGCCCCACAAGGAAACAAGCATTTATAAATGAATGAATAAAAAAATAAAAGAAACTAAAATTTCCTCATTAGGCATGTCTTGGGCTTCAAAAAAATTTTTTTTCTCCGCCGTTTTCCGGACTTAGTTACCAGCCAGGCAAAAGTAAGTAGTGGCACAAGGTCCAGAACTCATTGCACAAACAATCCAAATTAACGAAAAGCAGAGGTAACACAACCTCAGCCATACTTCGTTTTTTTTTTGTAACGAGTCCCCCCCTACAGTCTTTTTGTGCTTGTTCAGCAACTTGATCTTGTGCTCACTATATAAACGCAACAGAAAAAAATAAAACAGCACATCGTGCCATTATAACAAAAAGAAACAACAGCTTCCGCCGATTCAATTTGAAATTCGATGAACATGTCTAGTAGGGCCACTACTAAAAGAAAGAAAGAACGTTGGCGTTATTTTCCAACAACTGTCTAACGATTTCTGTTTTTATAAGATTTACTTCCATAGAACTGTCCGTAACTAAAATAGTTTGGACTTTTTTTTTGAAGACATGATTTTTGGGACCTGAGGTAAAGCAAGTTATTGAACGTTTATGATTTTGCGATTGATGTGATTGGCGGCGAAGTTCGAAACGCTTGAGGTTTTCATTCAATCGGGAAGAAATAGATAAAGAAATAAAAAATAGCGAGTGTTTCTTAACAAACATCTTCTTATTGCACCTGACAAATTCAAGACATGGGTTTTCGGGAGCTGAGATGAATATATATATAATTTTTTTTGCGAATGTTGGAAAATTTTCTTTCAAAATGTAACATTCAATTTTTTTGTCAACCAAAATTACTTTCAACGCAGCTGCTAAATAAGAGGTGTTCGTGACCTGAGATTAAAAGGTCGGAGAATGGGAAATCTTTTCATTTTATTTTTGAAATTGAAAGGTAAAATTTCAGAGGTGACAGGAGAAACAAAAAAATATTGTTTTTGATTTTTTGGCCTTTATTCCATCATTAAGGGAAGGGATTAATACCGGAAAGGGACAAAACTTGAGCTTCACACAGTTTCATTTGTTGCAAAGATTTACAAGGTCTCTAATTTCAAACTTGTTGGTCTTTTTTATCCCACCAAAGCAGGAAGACATTGTTTGGGCACAGCGATTGAATATCACGCCATGACAATGAAGCTTTTGTTGCAAGTTTATAATAGACAACAATAAATTGATTAAAATACTGTACAGTGAGACCCCAAGATGCGGACGTAATTGCTGCATCAAGAGTGTCCCCAAGTCAAAATGTCCCTAAATCATGTCTTGTTTCCCCATAGACTGAAATTATATAATTTTAATTGGTGTTTTGTGGAAGAAATATTCTACAGAATTCCCTTTAAAATATTGTTTGCCACTTGAATTTGAATTAGTGAATACATTTTTTGGAAATATCTGTTTCTTGTAATTTGGCCTGAAATGTATTTGCACTTTTATCACAAAATGTCCCTATGTTAAGTCAGTTTCTTCATGTCTGGCCTCATTTATTGTTTTTTTTTCTGGGAAAATAAGTGTCCCTATGTCAAATTGTCCGTATGTGGGGGTCTCACTGTATATAAACACTGGAACCGTTGCAAACTTCACCGTCAGTTTCAATGCTAATACAGTATGGCAGAAACCTTCCACATTTGTTGCTGGCCAATGTTCTGTCGCACTTTCTCAATATAAAACCATGTCTTCGTCCTCCCATTTGTCAGTTGGGATCAAAAGCAATGCCCAGTTAGGAAAACCCACCCCTGATATAATGTTATGCGAATATCGTGACCGAAGGAACGCGTAAAAAATTCATCACGAACCCGGGGTTTCGTGATGAGGATTTTTTCCAATTGACTCGTCTGCTGGGTGGGCGCCGTGGGCAAACCAGGCGTTGATTAAAACTTCTCCCCACCCCGAGTACTCCCTCATTAACCCCAAGCAGGGGGAGAAATTTTCGCTGTCCAGCTATATATATATGCAACCAAAAGATACAAGAAGAAGAAGAAGAAGAAGAAGAAGAAGCCCTCAACCGCAAAATAAAGGAAGGAAAAGCACACGAGGAATTGCGCCCAGCAGCAGCAAAGGAAAAAAGAAATGCACTGTACATGTTTTCCCTCAACTATATAGTTCTTCGAGTGAGGTCTCGAGATTAATTTCATCACTCTTTGAAACCCCTCCCCCACCCCCTCAATCTCTCTCTCTCTTCGAAACCCACATGAAATCGATTCATTCCCCCCCCACGACCCCACTCCCACCTCCTTTATTTCGGAAAGTCATGATTTATGCGGTTGGCTTTCCGACTCCGGCGCCCGCGAAATTACCCTGGGCTTTTCGAAAGTCTCTTCGTTTTCTCTCTCTCCCCCCCCCCCCCCCCCCCCACTTGAGGCGCCAAGTCTGGGTTCCTCCCTTTCTTTTTCCCCTCTTCTTCTTCTTGTGCAAATTCTCCAGAGAAAGATTTACGAGTCTATAGCACTTGAAGCAGTTCATTCAAAAAATAATAACGATATGAAAACATTTCAAATCAAGAACGTGCGAACTGCTGCGTCGCCGGTGTTACGAATCCTGGAATGGAAGTTTCTTCTTCTTCTTCTTCTCTCTCTCTCTTTTTTTAAAAGGGGAGAAGAGTTATTCATAATCACAACTTCGGATGGTTTTATTTCGGCATGTTTTTCTTCGTAAAACGCTGGATGCTATTTTTTGAAATGCTGAGAAATTAAAATTATTCCAGATTTTCTGTCCCGTTTTCAATGAAGCGGAAACGTCTCAGCATTTTTTCTGAGATTATCCTTGCCAAAAATTGCAACCCGATTTTCCTGAAAGTGATAAAGGTTTAAAAAAAATTATTCTCCTCGCCAGTATACCGAAAAATTGGAATAAACGCAGAAACGAGCACATTGTGTATTACTCTGCATGTTTTTGTGCACAAAAAAAATCTTTGTTGCGCATGCATCAGGGATTGAGACGTGCAAATCCAAGAAAAATGACTTTCTCACATCCTTGCGAAATGGAAACGTCATAGTCCCAAAAAAGATGAGCCATCATGGCGATCTGATCTCTTTCGGAGCTAAAGGCTGACATAGCTCAGGTCAGGGAAGGTAAGAGATTGACTGTCTTGCAGCTAAAAATTGAAAAGGACCCAGAGGAATAAAATCAAAGAAGAGAGTTATAGCTTTCGAAATTGAGCACTCTGGCCCACCCTTTAATCAAAGTGTAAAAACGATAAGAAAGCAATCCCACGGTATATGTAAGAACGCAAAAAAGATATTTGCCTATTCTTCTTTCTTGTCTTCCGCAGTAGCACATCCTTGTGACTTCGTCTGGCTGTCCATCAAGAAGTAAATCCCTTTCGAATTTGAATTGGAGGGTGTAAATCTTCTTTCCCATTTTACCCGAAACATTTTTTTTTGTGATGCATTATTATGCAAACTATCATGTAACAAAGAATATCCCTGTGATAACCTCCATTCAAAATAATCCTTGTGAAACATTTTCATATGCAGTCGAACCTCTCTAAGTCAAATTTCAAGGGACTCCTGAAAAAATTCAACTTAGGGAGGTTTTGACTTAGGGAGTTTCAGAAGTTTACAGGTTGAAAATTGGAAGAATATAAATGGTGATATTCTGGGGCTTAAAAGGCTTTGAAAATGAGTTGAAAAGTCTGCTGAACTTGGAGGCTGGGGTTCATTTGCCCAAATAAGTCTTTTGCTTCCTTTAAAACCCATACATTTATGTTTTTTCTTTTTATCTTTCTTGGGAGAAGAAAATAATGGCTGGCAGGCCACAGAAAATTCCACTTATGGAGGTTTGAGGGAAAAGCTTCTGACTTAGGGAGGTTTTTAATCTATTGTTCCTAAGGGGATTCAGATGGGGATATTAAAAAAATTGACTTAGGGGGGTATTTGACTTAGGGAGGTTTGAGTTATCAAGGTTCACCTGTAATATTACGTGGCCAAAACTGTGACTATGATTCAGATATAATGCAACCTCACTACAAATAAGCTAAATTGGCAATATGCTACAATATAGGCAAATTAGAATTCAAGTACTCAGTTTCATTCCAAATTCTAACACACTGATTTCAAATGCTGTACATCATTTGACCCATGCTTGCACATTGGTATAAAGAGTGGATGTTCTTAGGACAATTGGTAATTTTATGTAAGCTTCAGAAGCTTCAAAAATGAAACTCTACAATCAGCCAGGCTGCAGTCAGGCTACTTTACACCCTAGTGTAATGTTTATGTACTTTTCCAAAGTGAGAAATATGAGGCACAAACACAATCAACAAGATCTATGAAGTCTTTTGCACTAGACTACCAAAAAAAAAAAACTGAACTTGAAACAAGGAATTTCCAAACAAACAAGATTCACCAAGAATTAATTTGTCCTTGAGGACTTATATGAAGGAGAAACTCAAGGATATGGAAACTGTGGAAACTCAGAGCCAAAATAGGTCCCATGGAATTCCTGAAGGATTAGAGCCTTTTTGAAGATGAGAATGTTTTCCCCATTGTTATTTACTTTTCTTATTTCCAACAGATGTGATGGGCTTAACTAATTAGTTTTGATTTCCATAGAAAGTAAAGTTTTATGTACATATACTGTAATACAAGACACTTGACTTAAACCAGTTTTCCCCAACCTGTGGTCTGCAAACCAGCACCAGTCCACATAAGTTTTTTGCCAGTCCACAGATAATTTTCTCCTGCATAATAAAAGTGGCCATCATGGATGTTGCAGGTTCTTTATCTGAAGTTTTGGCAAGACAATGGCAGTTGAAATCATCTCATGAAAAGTCTGGTACCCAACCAAAAGCCCCCCCCCCCCTACGTCAAAAGCCCCTCTGCCAAAATGCCCCCCACTTAAAAAAATCAAATGCTAGTTTCATAACAGTGTTTAGCAGCCCTGAGAAGGTTTGTTTGGTTTCATTAGTCCACAAAAGGACTGCTAAATAGTCATCTTCAAAATTGCCTTCTACTGCTTCTTCCTCAGTGTCACTGATGCTCTCCATGTTATTTTCTTTTTGATGTGGCCCTCTTATCTCATCTCCTTCTTCATTAGCACATTTCCAGCATCTAGTACTGGCTTTTGTGTTCTTAACTGTGAATAAATAGCCATTGTAGTATGCCTTTTGACTGCCCTTCTGATTTTTGATGATCTGAAGCGCACCAGCCATTGGATCAACAGGTGAACTGTAGATTTTGCGGAAGGCAGCAAGTGATGATGCTTTGATGTTAAAAGAATCACTAATGACCTCTGCAGGTGAGGAATCCCTTTATATACTCAACTTACAAACATATTGGTACTTGGCCTTGTGCTGGCCTGCTGGTGAAAGGTGCAACTTACCACCAAGAGTTACACAAATACCTATAATCCCCAAGTTTGGTACCAATGGGGACTTTTGGCAGGGGGCGGAGGCTTTTGGACTACACCCAAAAATTCTATGTTGGCTTCTCTCCTCATAGCGTTTTATAGGCACATTTTTGCCTAGTATAATAAATTATTAAATTTGTTTATTCTCTTAACCTTTCTTTGAGCCCAACTTTCTAATTTTTTGAACGCATTTCACTATAGCTGCTTCATTAGTTCTTGATTTGGAAATAAAAGAAGAAACTTTTTGAATATACCTACCATGAAGTCTTTCAGGCAACACTTTTTTGAGTCTTCAGACATTTTATGAAACTTTGCCAGTCCACAGCAATTTTTTATTTATTTAGTTGTCTGCAAAAAATTTCATAGCAATTTGCTGGTCTGCAGGCCAAAAATGTTTGGGGAACACTGATCTAGACTATTTACATGCATGTGAAGGTAAATTTCAACAATATGTGAAAAGTTGAGAACCATTTTGTTGATTATTTTGTTGGATTGAAAAAATACAGACTGAAATAATAACTGCGCTTTTTCTATGGGTCATTTTGAGATGAGCGGACTTCATTTAAAGTCCAAGAAAAAATACGTCATTTAAATTACAGTTTGACCTTGCTAGCTCAAACCAATTCAAGTTAAAAAAAACTCTGCGGAATAAATTGGAATTTCTTGACGCCTTTAGGAATCAATATTTAAATAAATGCTTTTCAAATAGAAGTGAGTGAGATTATAATTCAGCAAATGTTCAAAGTTCAGCGTATTAAGTAAACTCATTCATCTCCAGCAGCGTTGCGACGCAGTTGACCACATTTTCACGGGACTAGAAAAGGGAAGTGTTGAGGGTCTTCTGACAAATAAAATACGTTAATTAAATGACAATTTCATGGCTAAATAATTGGGCATTTTTGCTTTCGAAATTCCCAAATTAATTGCCAGCTGTGCGTTGGAGAAATGAGGCACAGCAAAAAAAAAGCAGTGGTTCTCCCGTTTTCGTCTCGGGCCAAAAGGAAGGGGGAAAAAAAAGCGCAGTGATTTCTTTTCTCTCTCTTCCTTCTTTCCCTTTTTCAGCCATATATTTTTTTTTTTAATCTTTCCTAGATATTTTCCCCATTCTAGGCAAAGCCCCGACCGTTATCGATTTCTTGAGTGATTTGCATTTCACTGCCAATGGGGGGATTAATGACGCGCAAAGTTGAGTGCTCTCCTGGCGCCAAAATACCCTGTGTTGCCTCCCTTCCTCCCCCAAGAGATATTGCCAATTTTTCGCCTACTTACAAGGCCGTTCGAATGAGCTTATTCTTCCTCCCCTGGTTTATTTATTCCTTCCTTTTTGCATTCGGAATAAAAAAAAAAACGTGGGAATCTGATTCCCGCCGGAATTCACTCCACTCCCCCCTGCATTCTCGAATTGCCCCCGTTCGTAATAAATCTGGAACCTTTGGGCTCTCCAGCGTTGTAATCATGAATCGTGTTACCTTTTCCCCCCTCTTTTATTTCTCTCTTTCCGGGTTAGGATGATCAAAACCCATCGGAAAAGGTTGGGCCTGAAGGGAACCGACTGGGAATTACCAGGGGCTGTCTGTAGTTCAATGATTTCCAATACCTGTGGTATGCAGACACCCTACTTGTCATGGAGGTGCGCAAGAATTTTATACTTGTGAAAAGGCAATCATTGCATAAGTACAGTACAGTACTGTCCTGTTGGATCTCTCAAAGTCGCACTCAGAATGGGGGGAAAAAAAGAATTCCACTGGGGGAAGTTTTTGACGCAAGTGACTGCCTTTTTCGAGGAAAGATGTCGAACGTATTTACAAAATAAAATATTTGGAAATATTCTGAGCCTCAAACTGCTGAATGAGGAAGTCAGCAGGATGCCAATCAATTACCTTTCCATCCTGTGGCAAAGTCTTGCTTTTTTTTTTTGGCACACAGACGCATTCTGGTTTGACTGAAGGTTGCTCAAATGCAGCGTGGGATTAGAAGGTGGAAGATGAAGACAAAAATTTGGGAAGAGTACAACCCTATTATATACTTAAAAACCTTAAATATTAAGCCTATGGTGGTAGGAATACAGACAGTAAGCAAGCAATTTTTCCCCATGTTCAACCAAGATTTCTTGCAAATTACAGAAGAAAAAATCTCACCTTACAAAATGTGGGGCTTCATGATTCAGTGCCTGCAGTGCTACAACATTGAGAACATATTTGCAAAATTTGCTTGCCACTTGATGAAAATAAGCACAACCAAGGCAAACCCAGAAAGATTATTAAAATCGTGTTCTATTGCACGCAAAGTACTGTACTCTGTTTCTTTCACAAAAATGATGTGTCTGAAAATGAAATGCCAAGATTTAGGCAGAAAAGAATGCAACCTTTTTTTTAATGAAGCTGCGTGGCTTTACGTTCATGCATGATGCCCCATTTCCAAAAGCAATTGACCAATAATTAAACTAGAGTGCAATAATTCCAAATATTTTCCAAACTTCTTAATGCATGTTCATAATTTCCCCGGGAATCCTGGGATAAATTACGGCATAAACATGCCTGTGTAAAAATATCGTGTCCCGTAAAAAAGCGAAACAATAAAAAAAGAATGTGCATAGGAAAAATCATTTTGATCGGATCGTATCTCGATACGGTTAATAAATCTCGTAGGCCGAAATTCAGACGAAAATTAGGTTGCAAAATCCGTAGGAAAAGCCCGGGAAACGTTTCGAAACCGCGGCGGTTTTTCATTTGCATCTGGAGATGGACGTTTAATTGGTTAGTCGCGACGGGGAAACGTTGGAAACAAGGGATGTGAGGTGGGGGCAGAAATAGACGAGACACCAACGAAACTATAAGGGGAATTGGGTGGTGGGGAGAGGGAGAGAGAGAGGAAAAGTCTGCGATTTATCCGGCAACCTTAAAGCTTAGCTTCAGGACGAGCAGCGCCTGAAGGAAAAAGAACGAGGGTGGGCGAGCGTTCAACAGATACCGTACACCAGGGGTGTGGCCTCGCACGCGCTTGTGAGAAAAAATAGGGATGCGTGTGAGGTAGGCGGGGATTCCGAGCGCGGGTGGGGAGGGAAAGATGAGAGCGAGAGAGAGGAAGGCGGAGCCTCTCTCAGAGGGATTCTGGGAGGAGTGGTTATGGGAGGGGGATGGGGAGTGGAGGGGGAGACCGGGGAAGTGCGCGCGCGTTTCACACACGCCCCCTTTTCGCTCACCGCCGCCGCCGCCGCCTCGCGCGGCTCCTGCGCACACGGACATCAGTCACTGCAGCGAGTTCGGTTCGGATTGTGCGGCGCGTTTTTCTCACTGTTGTTCTTCGTTCGGCCGCCGATTTTTTTTTTTGAAGCGAAGGAAATCGCTCGGTTCTCGTCTGCTGAAGAGCATATCGATCGACTCGGATTCCTGTGTTTCGCTACTCAGTGGTTCTGCTGGAAACAAAGTGAGTGAATTTCTTTTCATCAAAAGAAACCCCCCATTTCTTAAGGTGGTGTTGGATTTTGTAAATTATTTTTAATCGCTGCCAACACGTCGAATCAGTGCTTTTTTTTTGGTCAAGGGACAGGATTTATGAATCCAAGTTACCTTCACATGCAATTTGGTTCAATCAAACATGTTTACGAGTGTATAACTATAATTTTGAGTGTAGCTTTTTCCTTGGAATGTTCACGGTATTTTTGAATGGCGTCATTTCAGTTCCTCGACCTGTGGTTTTAAAACATGAGTTGCTTATTACAGTGAAATTGGATTATTTTACGGTGATTAAAATTCAATTAAATGACAACATATTGAATTAATTAAACTACTGTATTTAAAAGGTTTCCAATGAAGTAAAATACTATATACTGTACATCTGATTGAAATAGCGATAAAATTCCTACGAGGAACATTTAAAGTGAATATGTTGTACTATATTTACAACTGGTCAACTTTTAGCAATTACGAAAAAACACCGACGGTGGCGATTAAATCATGTAAATAAATTTTGCTCTAATTGTTTAGATAAATCAATTGATTGTGTTGATGAATATGGACATTATTCAAAGCAGGACGTAATTGTTTTATGACAGCAGTTATGCTTGAATGCTAGTGAATCTTTTGAGACTTAGATCTTCATGTGAAATGAAGATTGTCAAATGTTGGACTGAGGGGGTTCAATCAAATTTCACGATGAAAGGTTACCCAGTTTGTGGAAGACGAAGGAATTTTTCAATTAAAAATTGAATCAATGTTTCTAAGAAGATGTATTTAATCGTTTCAAATCGGTTGCCGGAGATTATGGGTGAACTTTATTGGTGATAATTCAAATCATCACCAATGAACATGAATACCACAATGCTGCCATTTCAAACATTTTACAATTGATGCATATGAAGAAAAAATCTCCATACATTCGATACATTTTGTAATTTGTGGTTTTAAGCATGTTAACGTTGATTGTTTTTTCCGGGTCTCACGATTTACGTTTGCACGGCGGCAATTTTTTGCATGAATCAAGATAAAATTCCTTCAATAACCATCTACACGAGTAACTGTAAACTTGTGTCATGCACTGCACATATGTAAGATATTTTGTTTGTGATATCAGATCCTCTAAATCTCTCATACTCCTGAATTGGCAATAAAAATGTGCTACTGGTTAACCTGACATTTTATTTCCTTAACACTTCATGAAAATGTTCTCTTTTTATTATTGTTTCATCGTCTCATAACCTCTCCAATTTTTATTACAGTGTCCATCATATTATGTCAAAATGACGTTTGCTATAATGATCCATTCATCCATTGATTTCTTTCTACATTAAAAAAGCTCATGCTTTGATCCTCAGCACTGTCCAGTGATCACCGAAGATATTATTAAGTAAAAATAGCAAGCTGATAAAATGATGCATGATGATACATAAAAAATTGCTCAAATATGTGTTCAGAAAGGAGTGAACAAGTAATCATTCAACTTTGCCCAGATTCTGCGCATTTCAATCAATGAATTGTCCAGCATAAAAGCTGTAATAAACTGAAGTGAGTTCATATCTTGTCAATTACAAAGTTGTCTTTCAGCATTACTGTATCAGTATTCAACTGAATGTGATCTGCTCCAGTATCAAATAAATAATAATAATAAATAAACAAGAAGATAAAATTGATATAAACTAAATTCCACTAAACAAGCTTGATTTTTTCATGCGTGAAATCCCTTGTCATTCATATTTGAAATTGTGTTCAAAAAGATTTACTTGCTTATTTCAATACATTGGGGCTCTTTCCTACGATAAAACCTTCATCAGTAAATAGAAAACATATTGTTGCAAAATATTTGCTAGAGAACTACTATAGGGCTATCGCTGAAGCTAATTTTTCTGAGAGGTTTGAATTATTGAACTGTGTTTAAAATTTTGAAAATTGGCTCAAGAAAGACGAAAGAAAATAGACAACATTTTCACATCGGTGATTTAAATTTTTCATATTGGATACATTCTTTAATTTAGGACATATCTACGCATAAATAAAAACCCCTTCTNGGGGGCAGAAATAGACGAGACACCAACGAAACTATAAGGGGAATTGGGTGGTGGGGAGAGGGAGAGAGAGAGGAAAAGTCTGCGATTTATCCGGCAACCTTAAAGCTTAGCTTCAGGACGAGCAGCGCCTGAAGGAAAAAGAACGAGGGTGGGCGAGCGTTCAACAGATACCGTACACCAGGGGTGTGGCCTCGCACGCGCTTGTGAGCAAAAATAGGGATGCGTGTGAGGTAGGCGGGGATTCCGAGCGCGGGTTGGGAGGGAAAGATGAGAGCGAGAGAGAGAAAGGCGGAGCCTCTCTCAGAGGGATTCTGGGAGGAGTGGCCATGGGAGGGGGATGGGGAGTGGAGGGGGAGACCGGGGAAGTGCGCGCGCGTTTCACACACGCCCCCTTTTTGCTCACCGCCGCCGCCGCCGCCTCGCGCGGCTCCTGCGCACACGGACATCAGTCACTGCAGCGAGTTCGGTTCGGATTGTGCGGCGCGTTTTTCTCACTGTTGTTCTTCGTTCGGCCGCCGATTTTTTTTTTGAAGCGAAGGAAATCGCTCGGTTCTCGTCTGCTGAAGAGCACATCGATCGACTCGGATTCCTGTGTTTCGCTACTCAGTGGTTCTGCTGGAAACAAAGTGAGTGAATTTCTTTTCATTAAAATAAATCCCCCATTTCTTACGGTGGTGTTGGATTTTGTAAATTATTTTTAATCTCTGCCAAGACGTCAAATCAGTGCTTTTTTTTTGTCAAGGGACAGTATTTATGAATCCAAGTTACCTTCAAAAACAATTCGGTTCAATCAAGCATGTTTACGAGTGTATAACTATAATTTAGAGTGTAGCTTTTTCCTCGGAATGTTCACGGTATTTTTGAATGTCGTCATTTCAGTTCCTCGACGTGTGGTTTTAAAAAAATGAGTTGCTTATTACAGTGAAATTGGATTATTTTACGGTGATTAAAATTCAATTAAATGGCAACATATTGAATTATTTAAACTACTGTATTTAAAAGGTTTCCAATGAAGTAAAATACTATATACTGTACATCTGTTTGAAATAGCGATAAAATTCCTACGAGGAACATTTAAAGTGAATATGTTGTACTGTATTTACAACTGGTCAACTTTTAGCAATTACGAAAAAATACCGACGGTGGCGATTAAATCATGTAAATAAATTTTGCTCTAATTGTTTAGATAAAGCAATTGATTGTGTTGATGAATATGGACATTATTCAAAGCAGGACGTAATTGTTTTATGACAGCAGTTTTGCTTGAATGCTAGTGAATCTTTGAGACTTAGATCTTCATGTGAAATGAAGATTGTCAAATGTTGGACTGAGGGGGTTCAATCAAATTTCACGATGAAAGGTTACCCAGTTTGTGGAAGACGAAGGAATTTTTCAATTAAAAATTGAATCAATGTTTCTAAGAAGATGTATTTAATCGTTTCAAATCGGTTGCCGGAGATTATGGGTGAACTTTATTGGTGATAATTCAAATCATCACCAATGAACATGAATACCACAATGCTGCCATTTCAAACATTTTACAATTGATGCATATGAAGAAAAAAATCTCCATACATTCGATACATTTTGTAATTTGTGGTTGTAAGCATGTTAACGTTGATTGTTTTTTCCGGGTCTCACGATTTACGTTTGCACGGCGGCAATTTTTTGCATGAATCAAGCCAAAATTCCTTCATTAACCATCTACACGGGTAACTGCAAACTTGTGTCATGCACTGCACATATGTAAGATATTTTGTTTTTGATATCAGATCCTCGAAATCTCTCATACTTCTGAATTGGCAATAAACATGTGCTACTGGTTAACCTGACATTTTATTTCCTTAACACTTCATGAATATGTTCTCTTTTTATTATTGTTTCATCGTCTCATAGCCTCTCCACTTTTTATTATAGTGTCCATCATATTATGTCAAAATGACGTTTGCTATAATGATCCATTCATCCATTGATTTCTTTTTACATTCAAAAAGCTCATGCTTTGATCCTCAGCACTGCCCAGTTATCTCTGAAGATATTATTTAGTAAAAATAGCAAGCTGATAAAATGATGCATGATGATACATAAAAAATTGCTCAAACATGTGTTCCCAAAGGAGTGAACAAGTAATCATTCAAATTTGCCCAGATTCTGCGCATTCCAATCAATGAATTGTCCAACATGAAAGCTGTAATAAGCTGAAGTGAGTTCATATCTTGTCAACTGCAAATTTGCCTTTCAGCATTACTGTATCAGTATTCAACTGAATGTGATCTGCTCCAGTATCAAATAAATAATAATAATAAATAAACAAGAAGATAAAATTTATATAAACTAAAATGCACTAAACAAGCTTGATGTATTCATGCGTGAAATCCCTTGTCATTCATATTTGAAATTGTGTTCAAAAATATTTACTTGCTTATTTCAATACATTGGGGCTCTTTCCTACGATAAAACCTTCATCAGTAAATAGAAAACATATTGTTGCAAAATATTTGCTAGAGAACTACTATAGGGCTATCGCTGAAGCTAATTTTTCTGAGAGGTTTGAATTATTGAACTGTGTTTAAAATTTTGAAAATTGGCTCAAGAAAGACGAAAGAAAATAGACAACATTTTCACATCGGTGATTTAAATTTTTCATATTGGATACATTCTTTAATTTAGGACATATCTACGCATAAATAAAAACCCCTTCTAATGATTTTGCCAGGAAATCTGTAGCCTTGATAAAACTACACGAATCAGGTCATATTCCCCATTTAAAAACTTCCATAGGTCAATACGTCGCAGCAGAGACTCGTCAAGTTTGAGTTATTTTCTTAAAAAAAAAAAAAAAGAAGAGAGAACATAATGCTAGGCTGGAGATCGCTTCTTTGCTCAGAGCAATAAATAAAATCCCGGTTTTCCATGCGTGAAAACACCAGCAGGCATCTTTCTGCTGAAATCGAAAAGTGCCAGTGGGAAAACTCAAGGTGCAGTCGGAAGCTGATTTCAGACGCATTCAAACACTCCTTTATTTCTCTTATTTTTGGGTCTTGTATTGGTTGTGGGTCGTTGACTGGCTCGCTGCGGATTTTTCTGGATGCGTTAATCGCGGGGATCATTGCTTAAGATTATCCGGGTATTCTTGAAAATATTTCGTTTTTTTCCCGTAAACAAAAAAAGAGAGAGAGAGAGAAATTCCGGCGACCACACGTGGAGCAAAACTCGCAAGATTCGCCGGAAACCGGGGGAGTTGTTTCGGCTCATCAGTCCCGCATTAATCGGCCCCTGTGGTGCAAAAAAGAAAAAAGTATTGCAGAAAATATCTCCGCCCCCACCTCTGCCAGGTCTTTTAAAAATTATTCCTTAATCCTTTTTCTATTTCTCTCCGCAAAAGCACCGAATGGTGGATGAAGAATGTAAACCGGAACATTGGAAGAAGGGCGTTTCATGGGTGGTCTGCCTTCGGAAAAAAATTCCTGCGTTTTTCCTTCTTTCTCCCCCGGGATGGAAACAGAACCCAAACAAAAAAAAAAATCTTTCCGTATATAGAGTCTTCCTTTTATTTTGTTTATCGATATATATAAATATTTTTCGTGGGTCCTCTCTCTCTCTCTCTGCAGATTCCGGTTGATGTGCGGAAATCGATTGGTCATGGTTTGGAAATCAAACATTCCGTTGGCGCAACGCGTTTTTGAATCGAGCCACGAGCATGTTTTATTGATGGGGGAGGATTTTTTTCCGGTGTGCTAATTTCACTTGTGTGGTGAATTGCATATAGCCTTTGGTGGTATGGCGAATATTTCATTGCTTCGGCCACACAGCGAGCAGTCAACGCATATTTTTGTTGTTGTTGTTGTCCTTTGAAATCAAAATGCGGTGCTTCTTTTAAAAATACGTCTACAGCATTTATTCATTTGCTGCACTTCACAGCGGATCCAAATGTCCAAAAAAAAAAAAAGAAACTATTGGAAGGTCTCACATGAAAATTCCGCCAAAACCCCTAAAATAAGCCTTTGTTTTTACTTCGATGTTATGCCTTAGTTTAATATTTTTTATTCATGATTCTTTAGATTTGTTTTAATTGAAACCGCGCGAAGAATATTCGTGATCATTCATTGAATCTGGAGGTTTTTGAGACGTATACGGTCTTGTTTTCATCCAAAATAAAAAGAGATTCATGAATCTGGAATTAATTAACCGTGTGGAAGCTTCAGTTGACCATCATTTTGAAAATTAAAATACGGTTTTGATTTTAATATTCCAGAGAACATGGGTTTCATGCCCACGATCGAAAATGTGAAGCATTGAATTTAGTATCGATGAACATTTGAGACGAAAGAGGATTTCTTGAACAATTCTCATTCCCAAAAATATATTTTGATACGTTTCGGAACCAAGAAAAACCAGTAAAACAGAAACATGATATAACTCAAAAGAAAAAAAAATTACCGCGCTGGAAATTCAATTTAAAAAATACGACCTGAAGCACCTTGCGCATAATGGGAATTTTAATTTCTCCCTTTCTTCCGCGATATGCAAATGTATTCAAGAATTAACAAATCCAGTAAAAGAAAACTACGCTTCAGAATTATTTGAGTTCGGATAGTTTCAAGATGTTATTGTAATGATAAGCGCCCAAGGTCGGTTCCATTGATTTTCAGAATCTCTGGCGATAAATTTTCTCAAGAGGTTCAGAAGGTTCTATGGGACACTAACTAAATTTTAATGGCCAGCATTAGATTTTAAGAAACCTGAGATGAATGCTGAAAATTCCGCCAGAAGCTATTTAACGTTCAAAGCATGAAAACTATTCGAAAAGCCGGAAAACCGTCCATTTGGGACTTTGAAATCCCAAACCAGCGCAGGAAAAAAAATTTCCCACTCCGTTTTTCCTCGCCTTTTTAAAATTCGCCTTCGAAAGTACCTTGTAAAATGATACCCAATTATTTCTGGGAAGCCTCGTAAAGTCGTTCATCCATTTTAAATGACTCGTGAAGAAATTTGAAGCCCGCCACCGGAAATGAAAAAATGCAGAAAGTGCGAGACCTAATTCTACGCCAAAGGACT
>CAJPEX010001358.1:0-13235 GCA_905338405.1 Notodromas monacha | reverse complement strand
TTTGTTTTTAAGCGGTGGTTTTATTAGATTTCCTTTCACGGAAGTTTCTCTGCGTATTTTTTCCATATCTTCGGGAAAAGCGATTAATACAAATTTTGATGCCTTTCGGGTTCAGGTGGATGTTTCTTTCGACTGTCCCGAAGATTGAGTCATTGAGTGTGGGAAGATAAACAGTCCAAATCTCGAAGAAATCTCCTAATTGCCCGGATCCGTGTTTTCCCTCCCCAGCATTAATTGACGCGACAGCAAACAACTCCCACTCGTCTACACAAAAAAGACCCGGTTCTTCGGGATTCACCTTCTCTTTTCTTTTTTTTCTTTAAAAATGTATTCACATAATTATTCCCGTTTTAATCATCATCATCGTCGACGTCGGCGTCGTCGTCGTCGCGACTGTCACAGCAAGCCGAGACCGACACGAAGATTCAATTAGCGGTTAATTGTTTAATCGACAAGATGTCGAGCCGAGATAAAGAAGGGTCTTGTGTCCTGCCTTCTTTTCTGAACGGGGTTGAGGAATGCGAGGAATGTGGGGAATTCCGTGTCACCAAAGGGCCTTGTATTATTGAGGAAGTTTTCTCGGAGCGAGATTTTAATTAGTGTCCCCTAACCTCCATTCACAAATATTTCGGGATTTAATGAGAGCGTCGCCGGAAATTACCGTCAATACACCTCAGGGGCTCGTTGACGCAGAAACGCTTCTTTTTTTTTTCAACACAGAAAAAGTTTAATTTTACACAATTTTAATACTTGCTGGAGAAAATATTTAGCATAGAGTTTCAGAGTGGAAATCTGAATATGATGCACTTTTCAGTCTCTCAAAGTTGAACATCCTTGAGCTAAAAAAGATTCCCGAATTCAAATATCAAATGAAATTCTTTCCCGTGCACCTCAAAACCTTTTGACCCTTTATAACCTACCCTAGACAAATTTTCACAAGGATTAATCTAAATTTAAGAACATTTATTCCGAAAATCAAGAAAAATGATACAATCCATTATCTGAATAATTGTTGCAAGGGATTTTGAAACTTTCTGTGGGTTGGAGACCTACGAATGATAACATAATTTTAGTTATTCTTTCAGGAAATAGTTTTCTTTAATTTTGCCCATCGAAATGAGGTCATGTTTCCTAACTAATTGACTTCATCACTCAAATTTTCTTCAAGTTTCTTCAAATTCGGCATGGAAATAAGGTTCAACTTTATTTCTTTTCAGGCTTTAAAATGGCAAAAAATGTAAATGAACCTCGAGAAATCGAACTTCTTTCATTCTACTGTATATCCTTCTCATACGAAATTTAGTTTTGGACCTTGTCTGAATTTCTGTGGATATTCCCCATAATTCGAAGACTTTTCCCCTCAAACCTCTGTAACCAGAATTTCCTTATGCTTTTGAGCAATTATTTCGAGGACAAAATAACTGGAAGAACAATAGAAATTTGAATAGATGCTTTTCGAAAGAAAGTAAGTGAACATTTGTGCCCTTGTTTTGAAGTTCAGTATCCTGTCATCTTGTTTGTCGAGTATAGTTTGAGTCCCAAAGGACCACAAATTTTTACATTTCTTTGTTTATTGCATTTTTTTTCTACAAAAATGTTCATTTTCCTGTCTCAAAAACTGTTGACGAATGTTTGCTGGTCCTTCGGAAATTTGACTTAAAGAAATTAAGTTGTATTTTATTAGTATGACCATGATGAAAATAGAAAAGCTTTTGCTCTTGGAGAAATGGGATTCGCATGATTGAAATTGTTGTCCTAGTTTAGCGCGCCTTGAGAACATATTTGCTGTCTGATAAAAAATGTCCTTCTTCAGATGAGAAAATATATTCCAAAATGTTCCGAAAATATTGTACAGTATATTCAAAAGAATCCTGAAAATTATTCGGGTATACGATTTTCAGAAGAAAAATCAAGCTTTTGAAAATTATGGAATGATTTCTTCCTGTCCTGGTTTCGCGCGACTGGAGTTAAAAGAGACAATTTAATTCAAATCCCCAAGATGTTTCTTGCTTGCATCAAATATTCTCGCAGATTTTCAATCAGTATTCGCACGGTACAATTTATTTATATGATGTCCTGCGTTTTTACGGATTTCAGTAAAATGAACGAAATCTTACCACGTCTAAGATTTATTCACATAACTTTTACACCAGGACGTATTTCACAATCGGAATGATCATCTTGCTGAGTGTTAATTGGATACAAATTACAGTAATGTAGCTTGAAAGCCCCGGGTCTCCGGCATCGGAACACCGATCAACATTATTTTAATTCCCCGTGTTCTAATTATGTTTCGTAAATTAGATCAACAGGCTCCGATCCTTTCAAGAACATTACGTGACTGAAAGAAGGATGAAGAAGGTGGGGAGAGAAAGATAAAAAATAAATAAATCTGGGTTTCGGATCTATAGAAACGATCTCAAAGTCGGCGACTTTCGGAGTCCCGATAGTCACTGTGCCCCTCAAACGCATTTAGATTACAAGTCCGGATAGGCTTCTTGACACGTTCTTCCAGTCCAAGGAAATAGAAGGTTAAAATAAAAATAGAAAAACACATTGTCTATGGGTTCCCACAAAGTTCTTTCAATGCATATGACTCATCATGCTGAATTTTACAATTTATGGTGCGCTTCTTGGCATGTTCCTCTATTCCAAAGATATATATAGGAAAATATTTAAATCCTTGTCAAGGGATTTCATGAAGTTCTGACAATTTAGCTCACTTCTGCTGGCCTATCAGCTCACTCAAAAAGGGAAGAATGGGAGAGACGAGGCGGTCAAATTTCTGTTAAGGGGTTTATTCACAAATCCGGCAAAGTGATGACATCATTTAGGAAATTTTTAACAAAATTAAAATCCATTCCTGAATCCTCATTCAATACTTGCTCTTTTTTAAATATAAATTCCTAAATTATTTCAGTGCATAAATTGGTAATTTCATTCCCACACAAGGAGCGCAACGCTTTCGCAAGCAAATCTCTTTTTTTTTTTTTGGATCGTGCAGATTTTTTGCGGGACGTCAGAACATTTTTTTTCTTGGATTGAAATACTTTCAGAAAACCCACATTACCTTCCGTCTGGGTATCATCAGTGGAATTAAAAAAAATGAGGGAAGAATTGGAGACGGACGTTTTACGAGACACGGGTTCCTCTTGATCGCGTCATCATCACGAAGATATGAGATTCGGGGACGGGGTCTAATTGTTTAATTATTTTATTACTTCTTCTGGGGAACAAGGGTGATGTGATTTACGATTGGAATGCTGATGAATTTTTTTCCCTTCCGACACCGCAACGGGATGATGCTTAGTAAAACAAGTTTCATAGCAACTGTCAGGTGCGAAATTGCAGTACATCCCACAAATTTTAAAACGGAATTCTTTATATAGTTACCATCGGAATTCTTGTTACAAATTACGCCAGGTTTGGGGAACATATTAACTCCTCTCCTCGAGACAAATAAATGTGATGTATGAGACCAAATGATCGCAGTAAGTTGAGTCGAGTCAAAAGTTTGCACGAAACTAATTCAAGATTTTTCTGAATTTTTCTCTCGCCAGAAAATTGCAGGAAACTTTTTTCTTGACATAAGAAAAAAACCCAAAACTCGGATAGTCTTCCAGGAAAATATTCTTTCGCGGACTCATATATTTTTAAATGTTTTTGCATATGTTGAGAAGCTTTCATGATATTCCCTGAACGCAATATAAAGACTTTTTTCACAAATTTATTTATGTCACCAGAAAAATCCAACTTTTCGCCATGAGAAAATCTCAGATATTTTCCCCAAGAAAAATAATTTTGGCGCTGACTCGTATTACTTACATGTTGCATTGCATGATTGCTTGCGGAGGAAATAATGAGTTCACGGGCAATGATCTCTCTCTCTCACACACATGAATATATCTGAAAATAAAATCCAGAGGAAACATTTTTCTCTGTGTTTGAATAACCGGTTAGGTGGTGATTGCTTGGGCGTGAGCAGAACCACGGGTGGGAAATTTGGACGGATTGCTCTCTGTCTGAACACTATGTTTAGCACACGACTGTAGAATCTCACCTGCATGAAATATATATATGCATAGTATAATATTTAAAAAAAAAGGAACACATGGACGGAATGTGTGTTTGCACCCAGTGTATATATAGAGATGAAAAACCTCGTCCGTCGATATAATCCGTTATTTGCGCATGATTTTTTTTTTTTCTTTTCCGCAACTCAGATGAAGTGGAATCATGAGAATATAAATCACGCACGGATGCGGTTTCTAGCGTGAAAGAAAAACGTTTCTATATTTTTTCCATCTGCGCTGTGAAGAAGAAAAAAAAAAGAGAGAAGAAAAGTAAATGAACATGGTTTTGGGATGGGTGAATGAATGATCATTGATGCCCTTTTTTGATGGATCGATGAAGGTGTCAACACAAGGATTGATTTGTGGTGAGAGGTTCGTTTGTTTCTCTCTCTCTCTCTATTTTCGCACGAACTATCGATGAAAAATGCAGGAAAATCGGTCGCGATTTTCGAGGATGATGGGGGAGTGTATTTTTTTTTCTTCTTAAATTGAGCTCTTTCTTTTTCCGGTGGGTCATTTGACGGTTTGATTGCCCGAATCGACACCGTTTTCTATCGCGAAAAACCCCGTTTTTTTCTTCTTTTGATAGCCCACAAACCAATCCATCAATTTTTCTCACTTGTAGTCGAGACTTTGAGACGATTCCTTTATCCAGAAAATCCACCGCGAATTTCCGGCGGAAATCAGTGTAAAATTTATTTTCCAAAGTGTTGTTCCTTTTTTTTTGCAACAGAAAAAAGCAATGAGTGGATTTGGAAAGCAGAAACTTCCTTCATTGTTCATGGTAATATTTTTCTTCAAAGGAAAAAAAGAGTGACTAAAAAATATCCGTTTATTTTTGGACAAGAGCAAACTTTCGATTCAAATTATTCAAGCTGTAGTGTTCTGAAATACACACGCTGAATTAAAATATCACCGTATTTTAAATCTATTACATGAAAATCGATAAAGTCAAGAAACAATTATGGGTTATTTCGTATTTTGATCCAGTTCTGAGCATAATTCCACGGAATCGCACGATTTTCATTTTGAATATTCCTCATCAATTTCGCGATTGCTTTCTGTGCGTTTTTCCGTCCAATTTCGCTTTCAAATTTGAAATCGTTAATTTCCTATTTTCTTCTGAAGGTTGAGGAATGTGTTCATTACTTTTTCCGGAAATCATGCGCCGAAGAAATTATGTGATCACGGGAAAATTGATGCTCATCATTTTCGGTTTACAAAAAAAAAGTAGCTGGAGAATAAGTGAGACTTGATGACAACTGAGGAATAAATAACAAAGGGGTTTCATCATTGTTTCTGCTCATCTGACAATTTTTCTTCTCGAGAGCAGAGAAACGAGGTGCGGAAGTACGTTTTTCTAATCTCGAATTGGTTTTTTTTTAGAAAGAAAAAAGGATATATTCATCTGTTATTATTTTCTCGCGTTCATTTCGGAATGCGTGGAATCACACGTTTTCTTCTACTGTATTTTCTCTAGATATTCCGTGATAATGTCAAGCGTTTTTCTTATTTTTATTTACTTTTTTTTGGTGGCCGGATGCAGAATTAACCGCGATTTGTTTTCCGCGCGCCATTAGCGCCCACGGCGCCAATTTTCCGCAGTCAGTCTCCCACGCGCCGATTTTATTCCGCTCGTTACTTTGCTCGGGTTATTGATGGAAATCGATGCGGTTTTCGCTCGTGTGAATTCCCGTTTCCTGCTCTTTTTTTCATGTACTTCCTTTTATTGTTTATATTTGTCTCTCCCCGGGCATTTTCAGAGGATTTTTCAGCGAGATTTTGATCAAGTTTGTGTGAATCCTGCGGCCGGTACTTTCCGAACGTAATCCGATTTGGGTGATTGATGATGATGGTGTTTGTTTCCTCTCGCCGTGGTTTAATGACTGGGATTGTTTTTCTTCCTGGGTGTCGTCATGGAAGAAGGAAAGTCCTTCTTTTTGTTGTTGTCATGTAAATAACTATATTTACGGTTGTTTTTTTTTTTGTGTCCAGGGGGATCGATGAAAAATTGTCTCCGCATGTGTTTGATGAAGGTGACAAATCGCTTCCTGGGACTTATCCGGAATCCCGCTGGTGGTGGCCTTAAATAAATTCAAATTTGCTGAGGCGTTCATTTGTCCGAATGTCATAGTTTTTAAATTCATCGGCTTCATTTCTATAGCCTCGATTCCTGAACTATGTCTTCATTCTGAAATTCCGAAATGATGACGATTTATTTGAAAAGCTGGAGCTGAACTTTTTTTAATGCAAAAAACGCAAAGAAAGTTGAAAACTGAAAATCAGTGAGACCCTGAGATGCGGACATAATTGGTGCCTCAAGGGTGTCCCTTAGTCAAAATGTCCCTAGGTTGAGTCTCATTTTCCCTTTGACTTACGTTACATAATTTTTAATTGGTGTTTTATTTACAAAATACTCACCATGATTCCATAAAAATAAAAATTGTCTCCCAATTAAAACTGATTCAATCAATCTCTTTCAACACAATATGGATGTGTGGGGTATTGCATATTGATACCTCTGTACAGTACATAGAACTGTTGGCATTCTCTGTAAAAATAACATTCAAGTGAAAAAAAGAGAAGGAGGTCCCTCTATGCTGGATGAAATTTTTTTAAATTAGCTAAATGGATGATAAATTGGTGAGAGAAATGCCCAAGAACTTTTCTTACTTCAATTTTAGGGTTGAAAATATCAGTTTCTTGTAATTTGGCCTGGAACTTATTTGCAATTTTATCGCAAAATGTCCCCATGTCAAGTCAGTGTCCGCATGTATGGCATTTTTATTCATTTTTTTATGGGAAAATAAGTGTCCTCATGTTGGATTGTCCACATGTAAAGGTGTCCGCAAGTGGGGGTCTCACTATATATGCATAAGATTCTTCTCTTGTTATGTTGGGGAACTTCGAATGCTTCGAATTATATCGGCGATTTTCATTTCATCAGTGTATAGATGCGCTTTTAGGTACTCGACAGGAAACCCATCAGTACTTACCGCGTAATAATTTTTTTTAGTACACTATCGAGCAGTAATGCCAAGTTGATTGAAGTGTAGGCATGGATTTAAATGGGAGATTGTTACTTTCCTCGTGATTGCCTTGTTTGTGAGGCTAATTGCTATTTTGGACCATAAATAAGCTCGTTTACGGCAAATTACTTTAGGGAAAGTAAATACTTGGCAAAAGTAGATGACGATGCTATCAAGTACTGCAGTTCACGATGAAAAGTGCTAAACATACAGTGCATCATTTTGAAAGACTTTTCCGGGTTAACTTCCGCAATTTTCAAAATATGTTGAAATGTACAATACCGACTTTTTGTTGCGTCCAGTACGTGATGGAAGTTATAATATTTCTGTTGTTGAGTCTGAACAGAGAAAAGCTCATGAGGACTTTAACTACTTTTCACACCTTTTATATATTTCTCATCGGAATTTAGAACTGGTTTATTAAAACCGCGAAAGATGTTCCTCAATTATAAAAGTATTTGATTCGAATTTGCGTGCTTGTCATACCTGTGCTTTAAAAATAGAAAAGGTTCACTCAAAGTCAATTTGAGGTAAAATCAGTTTCAATCAAAAGCCTTTTTAACATCATATAGCTAAAAAAAAGTTGAGTCGATTTATGACACCTTGAAAATCTTGAAAGTTTTCTGCTCAAAACCGCGCTGTGAAAAATGATGACAATTATTAATGATGACAAGTCGCAGATTTATTTAAAATACATTGATTAATTTTCCTTTGAAGACACTGCTTCAGAAATTAAATAAAGCGAGTCACAACCCGCAAGTAAAAAAAAAAATGGTTGTCAGTTATTTAATTCCATGGCGTTCATGTTCACCAGAATTTACACCCCGTTTCCTGCCTGAACTTTTTTTGTTGTTTCTGACTCCGATTTTCTCTAATTTTCCCCCCAAAGAAAAACAAGCAGCGAAAAAAAAAACAGATGGTGGGTTGTTTATTTATTTCTCCTATAATTCATGTTTTACGAATATCTGGGGAAGGGCTCTGGTCCAGAAAGTTCCTGTCAATTTTCGGTTGTTCTGCGGTCACCAGACGCTCGAGTGCGAGAGAGATTTACAGTGCCAAATAACAAGGGGGGGAACAGAAGAAGGAAATATTCCGAAATTAAGCTATGCTTTTTTTTTCTCTGCCTTCGTAATTTGTTGTTCGAAGGCTGGGGGAAAAGAATAAATAAAATGAATATTGTGGTATAGAAGCAGAGGTCGTGTAGCAACAGCTTCGAAATTTCAGCCTTGACGTGGAAAAAAAAAAAGTCCATGGTTTTCGAATGGATCATTTTCGGCACGGCCAATTTGCTTTCTGTGTCCGAAAACTTTTTTTTATGTAAAGGAGATAATAGGGTTTATTTTTTATGCCTTTTTTCGGAGCCAATCAAATGTTCAAAATGACTGATTTTTGTGTGCTTACAAGGCTTTTTTTAAAATTTAACTCTATATTTCTACGCGCCGGAAGGTTTGGACAAGTTTCTGGTTTGAAAAGGGAAATCAATCGAGTTTTCGGAGCAGAACTCGGCGAAATGCTTTCATTTTCCTAATCTAAAAAAAATCTTCAACTAGACTTTTAAAGAAAAAAAAACCAGATGAAATTCAATGTGTTCAAATTGTAAAAAGGGGAATACATCTTCAATTTAGTTCCGGAGCATAGTGCTGAAGAGTTGGTCACTCTCAAGTTCCCTTCATACTCGAATATTTTAATCTTCAACTACACTTTTAAAAAAAAAAAAAACCCAGATGAAATTCAATGTGTTCAAATTGGAAAAAGAGGAATACATCTGCAATTTAGTTCCGGAGCATAGTGCTGAAGAGTTAGTTGGACACTCTCAAGTTCCCTTCATACTGGAATATATTTATCTTGAATAAGCCCGGGTCGCAGGTTGCCGTGATTGCACCTACAGGTCCCTCGACTTGTTTTGAGCATATGTTTATTGTTCTCTTCTCGATGTAAAAATAAAAAAAAGATACGTGGAAAAAAGAAAGGAAAAGAAATAAGCAGGTCGATCGGATCTTCAAAGAAGGTCCCGGGAGAGGCGTTTTTAGTGGGGATGGCGTTTCCTTGTCCGCCTTTTACGCCCGGCGTGTTTTGTTCTTCCCGCCGCGGAGTGCGCGTGAAGTTATGCGCTTTTAGGTTTCGTGTCTCCTTACTTTGTTTGAAAGTCTCACTTTTGTGTATTTGCTGCTGTTGCGAAGGAAATAATGGTAGTAATTGAATAGAAAGAGAGATAAACTGAAAGAGAAAAATCCATAAAAGTTGAAGTGCTGCACTAGAGCTGCCGTCAATTCCGAGGAACATATCGGGCGCCGGAATAATGCTAATTTTCTCCTACTGTCTCTGCTTTTTATTGAATCTGACGAGGGGCAAAACAAAAAATAAATAAACAGGAGCTGAAAATCACGTGGAGTGTGTCTAAAGTCCTGAAATTGAGATTGAAAATACTTGCGTTGCTGTTTTAAATCTGATTTATTTTTTGAAGGATAAAATATCTCACATATACAGTGAGACCCCGATCATGCTGACACCTCAACATATATGAGGACAATTTGATAGAGGGACATTTATTTATCAATAAAAAGAGCATAAAAAGTCCTGACATACAGAAACTGACTCAACATGAGGACATTGAATGATGAACTTGCCAATAAATTTCACAAAAATTGACCTTTATTTGGCTTGATTGCAAGAAACAGATATTTTCAACCCTAATATGTATGCCAGAAAAATTCTAGGTCATTTCTCTCATCATTTTCCCATCCATTCATCTAATAAAAAAATTACCTATTGCATAGAGGGACTTCCTTCTCTCTTTGTGACTTGAATGTTATTTTTGTAGATGCCAACATTTCAATGTACAGTACAGAGATACACTATTCAATGCTCCAAAGGTTCTTGTTGAGTTGAAAATATATTCACTAATTCAAATTCAAATGGCAAACAATTTTTTTCATGGAATTCTGAAGACTATTTATTCCATAAAACACCAATTAAAAATTATATAATGTAAGTCTAATGGAAAACAAGACTCAACCAAGGGACAATTCAACTTAAGGACACTCTTGATGCACCAATTACAGTGGCCCCCCGCCTAACAGACCTCCTGTGTAAGGGATTTTCACCAAACAGACCAGCTCTGCAAGCAGTTTTTCCTCCCGCCCAATAGACAAAATCCGCCAAACAGACTTCTTTTGGTTTAAAATTAGTGTTGAAAATTGAGATTTTAAATTTTTTATGTAAATGAATTCATGTAAAGGACTTTTCGTCTAACAGACTCGTCCCTTGCACAAATCATGTCCATTAGACAGGGGTTGACTGTATGTCCACATCTAGGGATCTCACAGTTGAGATACTTCCTTCCTGCATTCCATGAGTAACCGTTCACTTCAAAATTTGCGGAGTTGGAATGGGATCCAAGTCAACATTTTGGAGTTTTATGCTTGGACATGTATTTCAATGCGACAAAAAATATCTGCAGAAAGTCAGAGAATGTCAAAAATGAGACATTCATGCCAAAAAATGAAATAAAATTTACACCGCAGAACGCTGTACTTAGCTTGAAACATTTTGACTCTTCAAAACCAAGTCTTTCCTGTGAATTGAAAAAAAGGTCGTGAATGTCAAATAACAAGCTAGATTTTTGTTTCAACAACATGGATTGCGCATAATAAAATAAAAAAATTGATATCGGATTTTGACCGTCAAACGTAAAAGTTATGGTTGGCGCGAATAATATAAATATGTTAATATTTTCCAGACTATGGGTGCACTTTGTGTGATGTTTTGGCTCCTTTCCCCAAAGAACACGACCGAGTTTGTGTTCCTTTCACGTCAGGTCAACTTCTTGACACGAGACGAATAAAATAAAATACGCAAACGTGTCACTTCACTGCCGTGACAAGATCCGACCCGACCCGGACACAACACGCAAAAAATTTGTGACGCCAATCAAAATAAATTCCTAGCAAACAGTTCTGAAAAAAAAAAATTTAAAAATGAGTTCTCAATGCGGAAAAAAAGGACGAAAGTTTTGGTGACCGCAAGCTAGAAGAGAGACACACACGAAGTCACGCAGGTTTGGGCTGATTGAAAAATTGGCGACCACGAAGTGACAGCTTTGGAATATTCGTGCAGAGTTTCTCTCTTTTTTTTCCCATCTTCTTCCATTCTTTTCAGTTTTGGCGGGATAACGAGACAGGAAGTGCAATTTTCTCTGCGGACTTTTATTTCATTTCCTTTGCCCCGTAATCAAAAATGGCCAACGAATGTTTTCGTGGCTTTCGTGTGACGTTTGAGACGCGACGTGTGTGGCTTTGACTCGATGAAGACAACATTATTATTAAATATAGTTGTATTTTATTTTCGTGTTCGTTGTCAAGGTTTTTGTCGTTTCTGTTTCGAATTCATAAAATATCTTCCAATCCTAATAAAATTCTTTCGCAGCTGTTCTAACGAATTTTCGTGAGATCATGCCTCGGTAAAATCTTTTAAAATTTCCTCTCTCGTTTACAAAAAATTTCCTCGTGGACGCGAGAAATAAACTTCCGAAAAAGCCACTTGAAATTTCAAATTATCGACGAAAAATCCAAAGCACTCCAAAAAAAAAAAAACCAGCGCAAATATATTTTGAATCAATGGATTCTATGCCATTTAAAGAAAGCGTGACTCGAAATTTTCTCCGTATCTTTTGAACGTTGAAAATCATGATCAGAGAAATTTCCAAAAATCATGAATGCATTTATTTAGGTAAGTAAAATGAAGATTGAATGCTTTCGTTGAAGCTAGAAACAAAGCCCTAATTTTTTGATGATTTTTGCGTGTGAAAAAGCATGTCTAAGGAATGTCACGCAAATTTGGTTTAAAAAAAAAAGTCGTCACGCATGTTGCCCCAGGAAAACGACGGATTCCATCACGGAAACTTGTAGAAAACTTGACCAAACTGAGATGTGAAAATTCTAGGAAACATTCCAAACATGACGAAATTCTTCCCGCTCAAAAACTAACTTGCAGAAGTATCCACGATTTTGCATATTAATTCTCTTTTTTTTGTCAAATTGGCTGCATCAACGAAATCTCGTTTCGTTCATTCCAGAATCATATTTTTGTCGTATTTGTAAACGGCTTCATTTCAAGTGACGGTATACATTGGATTTCGATGAAAATCAGTGAGAAATTTTTTTTATAATTTTCTGTACGCTCAATTAAGGTTCACAAGTCCACAAATAACACATTTCAAGCGTTTTCAAGCGTTAACATGATAGAGGAGGAATTTTGTATTGAAATCCGTCGATCAATCAAATAATCATTCAGCATAATCCAGTCACAATTTAAGATTTTTTGAAATTTTCCAATAAGCTACAGTACTATCAAGACACGATTTTTTGTGTGCTCTTTTCACTTTTTTGCTGAGAATTTTGATGTGATGATGAGAGCATAGTTTCTGATTATCCAGGCTTCAATTTTGAAGTTAAAATCCAGTGGAAGAATGCTTAACTCATATAACTGTCAAATTTCCTACACACGAATTGTTGCATCATTTCACTTCGTTTACATTTAGATAGGCTGGGGACTTTTTTTTAAAATTTCAGATTCAAAATTTTGTCAAATATTTGAATTTTAAACTTGATCCCCAAATGGGACTCATATGGAAGGTAACATCTTTTTTTTACCAACAAGAAAAGACTTTTATGTATTGGACAACTTTTTTCGACATTTTTTTACTAAATTGTATCAAGATCTAGTTTGAACGGAATTTTCGTTTTATCTCTTAATTTTAGCAAAAATTTGAACGGAAATCTTGGAAGCTCAACTTACCTATAGGTCATATACATAAAAATATTTTTATGATATTCGAAATCAAATCTCTCAATGGCTAGAACGATTCTGTAGTCCCATGAGGTTTTGTTTCTTTTTCCTTCGCTTTACCTTGCGTCGGTTCTTATTTTATTTTTTTACTTTTTTCGCATCGCATTGAAAAATTGAATTAGTCGATTATGCGCATTCTAATATGAAATTTCCTTTTATGCAAGTGTGTCGTTGTTGGATGATCGTCGTCGCCGACAAACTAATGGAATTTATGAATACTACTCGCACGCCATCGCGTGTACGCGTCTCGCCATGGCGTCTCCTCATCCTGTCCCAGCGAAAAAAA